>JAQQSU010017875.1:0-10604 GCA_028627135.1 Pseudochirops cupreus | reverse complement strand
GTTTTTCTGTTTGTTTGTAACTTCTGTTTGTATTCTCTGAAGTTCAGGGCGCTGACTTTTTCCCCTGAACTAGGTAAATGGTATTTGATTAATTAAAGTAAGATTGTTAGCCCATTTTGAGTTGCTTTCCTTTAGAAAAGCAGATCTAAGAACCTGTGCTAGTAGCCGCCCTAGGTATGCTAGGGTGCTTGCTGATACACAAGTATAATTATGTGATTCAAATGAGACACATAAGGGTGATTCTATATCCAACAGGAATGTTTTTTGCCAACAATGGCCTACATATTAAAAATAAAACAATAAAAATCAAGATCTGTACATTTTGCTTTGTGGACCTTGAAGTTCAATTGGCATCCTTAAAGTGACTTGGAAAATGTCAATTAATACATTATTAGTATTACTTTCTTGTTTAATTTTTTTCTTTACATTTTCCCTAACTTCTAAACTCTGCCCATAGTAAACACTTAATAAATGCTGTTCTGAAAGTAATATTTTTTATTTTTTTCTTGGTTATATTAAATGCTTTAAAACAAACACTACACAACAAATACTGAAGCAACATTCATTTTGGGTTCTGTGAGTGCTTCTTTTATTTTTATAATATTTCAGCCTTTGATATTAGAGTAGATCTTTGAGGAATGATGGGAATCAATTCATCATTCATTCATTCATTCAATAATCATTCAGGGAAACAATGTCGTATATGGAGCAAAAGTGCTGAACTCTGTTAGGCAAGATCTGGTTTCAGATTATGTTTGTCAAAAAAAAAGGGGGGAAGAGCTTCTTTATTTCAACAACATATAAATCCTACGCTTTTTTTTAGTTATTAATGGCAAGTTGGGTAATAGTAGACATTATTGAATTTATTTATAATCTTTGAGAATTTCTGACACAAGTTAATGTGTTTCCCAAAATTACCGTTTTATATATTTTCATATGTTCTATATGTACTTAGTGATAATCATAACATATTTTTTTGGATCTCAATAAGATCTAAAGCCTGAGCTAATTAATCAGACTGCTTTGTTTTGCTCTAAAAATGCCCTTTCCTGTGTCAGCAACTTGAAAGACCAGATAAGGTTGACAATAGGTATTCTTCCCATTTATGACAGGATGCCTTCATTCAGAATAGTGGGGTTTCTCTTATCATGGGGACGTACTCCCTATGGGGGAAAAGCTCAGGTATCCTGGGATCTACCTGACCCTATTTTGTCAGTTGTCTTGTAAGCATATGGAAACTATAAATCTGAGGGACAGAGACATCCTGGGATTGTCCTAAAACATAATAAAAGAACTTTGTCATTCCTGTATCAGAGAGCCAGAACTTAGGTTTTGGCTTCTTGTATGTACAATCTTGCTAGCTTCATCTAGCTTTAAGGGAATAAACAATATGAATTTATATATCACCTAGCCTATTTGTCTCTTTTAATCAAACTTTCAGGTTGAAATTAGATATGTATATGTTGTGTCCTGGGACAGAATGTAAGCTTCTTCAGGGCAGGGACTGTTTCATTTTGGCCTTTGAATCTCTAGTACCTAGTAGAGATTCTGGCACCTACTATGTGCTTAATAAATGCTTTCTGATTGGTGAACTGATTGAAACTTCTATGCCTGAGGAGTAAGACTGGATCTATAAGATTAGGACAGCCTAGTCCACTAGAAATTGTTTCCATGACACATAAAGAGGAGTTCTAGCCTTAACAGGCTAAATATGTACTTCAAAAAAGCTTAGTCACATTTTCCACTCTGGTTCAACATGCCTCTGATTTAATATTTCTTTCAAAATATTTCATGTCAAAACTTTCATAAAGTTGTGTTCCAGACTACCAAAACTTTCATAGAGATGATGTGGATACACCTATAGGGACTAGAAGCAAAAACCAAACAAATAAACAAGAAATTCTAACCCTTTGTTATAAGGTTAAAATTGCATTAAAAAAATCAAAATTATTTACTGTCAGTATCATGTATGATTTGACCAGGGGAGAACATTCCAAAACCTACTCCTTGATCAGTTGGTATCAGAAGTGAATAGCAGTATACCTTGTGAACCTCCCAGTTGAGTGCTTTTGGTATTATTTTTCTCCAGAGTCACATCTAATCCTTTTACAGGCAGCTACATTTGGGAATGAATTTAAAACAAAAATTTAAAACCTCTATAAGATCATAGGGAACAATCTGAGCTCTCACAGATCTTTTGTAACATTCATAAGATCTTCATGGAGTTGCTCCAAAGTTCAAACATGCTTTTAAATATAATGCTGCCAACTCTTAATTGTGATGAGATGCCAGGCAGAATTTAGGACAGGACCCCTCTTTTTTGGCAGGAGGGAAGATTTTTTTGAGGAGTGTATTTTTCCTAGCACAATTGACAGGCCATTGTGGAAAATGAAAGCTATCTCTTGTCCCATTAAAAGAAGTAATATTTGGATCTCTGTATAATATTTAAACAAAATAGGGCACCTGGCAGTAAGAATGATTATTGAGTTCTTTCTGCAGATGCAAAAAAAATGCAGGAGTCACACATTACCTCTGCACTTTAATAGTACCTAAGCCTTTCCATATTGTAGTATTAATTCATTGATTCATTGACTCATCCATTTAGTCATTCATTCAAGATCTACTCTGTCCTGGTTAGAGGAAACCTAGATGATGAGGAGGAGGAGGAGGACGAGGAGGCGGAGGAGGAGGATGATGATGATTTTGATTCACAGTACTATATTTTAAGAAGGGAATTTTTTTTTTTTTAACATTTTAACATTTAACATTTTAACATTCATCTGCAATAATAAGAAGATTCAAACCTTGCTATACTGCATCACTTCAATAAATCTATGATCTTATCAATGAGCATAATCCACATGCAATTTCTCTTCCTATGTGACTTTTTATCTGTTTGTAAGCATGAATTCTCTGTAGGGGCCCCACCCAGTTTGTTAGAGTCCTTCCTCTTGATCTTTTAATATCCATTTAATACATCACCAGAACACTTCCTTTACTGGATCTTGGATCATATTTTTTTTGTTGTTGTTTTTTGACTGTCATTCATTATTGCTAATATGCCATTGTGTATTAACGTTCACCATATATTTCTCCATTCCATTTGAATCCAAGATATTCTTGGTATTCTGTAATTTGTAGACATAATAAAGTTACCTAAAGAATATTGATGCTTAAAAGATGGAGGGATTTTTGTTTTCAGGGAAAGGTTGAAATTCTACACAATTTCTTAAATGTAATACAGCTTGTTCTCTTTCTTCTATTTAGTTCAGACATTGGTTTACTGTCCATGCTCTGTTCAAGATATATATATATATACTTCTGGACTAGCTGCATGGGCTGCCTAGTCAACTGCATATTATAAACTGGACAAGAGGTTTTCTGTAACCACTTGGTTTTTCTTTGCAGATATTTGAGCCAAAATCATTTGAGTTATTTTGGATATAGTTAAGGTGATTCTGCAACATGCTATTGTTTAATAAAATCACTACAATGTCCTTCATAAGCATGAAGATAGAGAGGACCTCACTAATTATAAAGAATCCTTCTTTCCTTTGTACTTTGTGTCAGACAATGGTGCATGATAATGAGAGATACATCTTTGGGAAGTAAAGGTATCATATGACTAATTGGATACAAATAACTAATACAATTATTTCTGCTGTTGCTTCGATCAAGGGATCTCTTATGATCTTAGTATACAAATGGGAAACAAGAGAATTATACCAGATGATTTTCTAAGGCCCTTTCTTGCTTTAAATCTTTTGTCCTATGAGATAATTCCAAATAGTAGAGTGAATTACAGTGGAAAGGAAACTTTTCCTTTAAAAGGGGGGCTGGCAATGCCATCTACTGGGAGCTGCTAAGAACTTCAATAGATGCTTTGCTCTGATGAAGGATGTCTCCTTGTACATGAAGGTAAATGACTAAGTTTCTAGCAACCTCTAGAGAAAAGTTGCTCATTGATGGGTGTCAGTATTTTCTGACAGCTGGGATAAGATTCTATTTGCTTTACTTGAATTGTAAATCAACTTTCTTCTTTTGGTTTCATGATCTATAAGTGGCTTTGTAAGGGAAATTAATGACAATACAGAGAAATTACCATAGGTAGGGGACAACTAGCCCAAGATGTAAGAAGTTTCCCAGATTTATCAAATTCCTTTGTGTCACGTGAGAGCTTCTGACAGTTTTCTTTTCTTTCCTTGGGTGTGCTGGAGCCAGCTCTCACATCTTAAAAATTCATTGTTAAATTTTCATAGTGAACATTTATAACCTCACAATCACAACTAAATCAAAACCAAAATCAGGACTTGGTTTATAATTTTGTAGATTTCTAGACAATACAATCTTAATAATGCAGCTCAAACTTTAAAATGTATGCATACTCCCCCCTTTTCCCTTACTGTAAACCCCCTTTTTGATCTATAAACTTTGCTTGAGCACAATAGGAATGTAGTAGAAGGTTCAGGTAAAGTAAGCAATTATTATCAGACTGGATAATAGTATTAGTAGCAGTAGTAAGAGTAGTAGTAACAGTAGGAAGAATAACAGTTGCAGTAGTAAGTAGTAGTAGTAGTTTTTAGTAGTAATTTAGTAGTAGTAGTAGTAGTAGTAGTAGTAGTAGTAGTAGCAGCAGCAGCAGCAGCAGCAGCAGCAGCAGCAGCAGTAGTAGTAGTAGCTTTTCTTGTTTGATCATTTTGGTCATATCTAACTCTTTGTGACCTTATTCAGAGTTTCCTTGGTAAAAATAGTAGAGTGGTTTGCCCTTTCCTTATCTAGCTCATTTATAGATGAGGAAACTGAAGCAAACAAGGTTGAATAACTTGTCCAGGGTCACACCACTAGAGACCACATTTGAACAAAGGTCTTCCTGACTCCCCAAGTGTTACTCCCCCTTATACTCATATGTTGATGTGCTGCCAACAGATATAGTTTCAGAGTCACAATGACTGGGTTTACTACAGATGAATATTATTGAATCTTATTCTAATAGAATGTAAGTTCTTTAAGATCAGGAATTTTTTTATTTTTGTTTTATATCCTCAACACTTAGCATAATGCCTAAATGCAGTAAGCATTCATAAATGCTCGGAATTGAACTAGGGTATTGCTGTTTGAATAGCAATCCCCTTATTTTTACACAACTTATTGTTTATCATGTTTCCTGCAACAGTTATTGCATATTTCCTCTGTTCTCCTTGATCAACTAAACTCTCTCCCTCCTCTCTCAAACTCAAGAAAAGAGTTTACTCTCTATTTCATCGGAAAAAAAATAGAAGCCATCCATCATGAGTTTCCTCTTCTCCTCTTTAGATTATGTTTTATTCCTTCCTCCCTTGTTCCAATCTCTGACAAGGAGATAAGTCTTTTTGTTTTTATCAAGGCCAACTCATAGGACCATGAATTTGGAGTTCGCATTACCTTAGAAGGCATCATGCCTAACCTCTTTATTTTACAGATAAGGAAACTGAGGCTGAGAGAAACAAAGTAGACTGCATTTATATAGCCCTTTAATGTTTACAAAGCATTTAACATATCTTATCTCATTTGACCTTCACAATAACCCTTTGAAGATAGTGTTATTACTATCCCTATTTTATGGATGAGGAAACTGAGGCCAAGACAGGTTTAATAACCAGTCTACAATCACACTGCTAGTAAGTGTATAAGGCAGCATTTTAATTCAAGTTTTTCTGACTTCAAGTGTAACATTCTATTCCCTGTGCCTCCTAACAGACCCTGTGATCTTCTGATTAATTATTGATGAAATTTAGGAACTAGTCTCATAATTTTTTGGTTCTTATGAAAATGATTAATAATGCTTTTGAATGTAGTGAGTTCTATATGCCACAAATAGGATGGAAATGGCAAGTGATCATTGCAAAAATGCTTTTGAGAGTCATATCTGAATAGGTTTGGGGAAAAATAAGGAAAGATGACAGAATATGTCAGGGGAAGTACTAGTCAAATAAATTCTCAACCTGGACAGAAAATCCTTTCTGTTTTAGTCTCCCTGGTTTCCATTCATTGCAGCCAATTGGGAGCTTTAATCTTTCTAGGTTAACTGAATGGATTCAGCATATTCCAAGATCAGTGGAAAAAAGATATAACCATCCCTTTCAAAGCACACAGGGAGTTTACCACTCGATATAGAAGATGGAACTATTTTATATTCTGATTTTAAGACATTCACTGTTATGCTTTCATTCTTCATCAGTGATGCCTGATTCTACTCTTCTAACATAAGAAAAAAAATCCATCTTTTTTCACTTATTTTCCCTATCTTTCTTTTTCTCAACCTGCTGTTTTTGCTACTTGGCTTTACAGAGCCTGACAACTAAATAAATCAGGAAATAAAGCCTCAGTCTAACAGCCTAGCCAGGTGTACCCTCCCGCCTAACTGAGTGGTGAGAATTCCATTATCAGAAAGGTGTGAAGGTAATGAGCTTTGAGCTGCACATAAGATTAGGTGTTATATCAATAGTAATGCTGCAGAAATGAAGTTGGAATGATGAAGGGCCTTGCAGACATTGATGTAAGAGAACATTTAAAAGGAATAAATATCTGTCAAACAGATCGCTGAGTAAGGAAGCATTATGAAAAGAGGCAAACAAATTCTGAGGGTCATCTAACAGAGTACAACATGTAAATGAGTATAAAACCTTGCAATTTATAATTTTACAATTCCACAAAAGACAAAAAGAGGTACAAGAGATCTTTTTGAATCACCCTGAGTTCATGACTGTCATAACAGCTAGCCTTTATATAATGCTTTAAGGCTTGTTATTTCATTTGATTTACACACACACACACACACACACACACACACACACACACATACACACATGCCAATCCTGTGAGGTACATATTGTTATTATCTTTATTTTACAGATAAGAAAATTGAGGCTAAAGAGGTTAAGTGACATGCTCTGTGTCACACATCTGCTGTTTGAGGCAGGATTTGAACTCATGTCTTCCTGACCTCAGAGGCCAACACTTTACCCACTGCTGCATTGTACATATTAGGCACAAAATACATTTTTCATAATAGGCACATTCATCAGTATTTGATGAATGAATGATCCCCATGAAGATAAGAATGTTTACACTCTCTACTTCCAGGTAGTTCTGAGGTCAAAAGGAAATATTGCAGGTAAAGAGCTTTGTAGCCTGTAAGTGTTTACAGTTATGATGATAATGACATTGACTCATAAGAACCATGCTTATATGCAAGAGTGAGGAAGGAAGAGACAAACTGTAGGTGTATGTGGGGTCATAACAGGTAAAGTATATGTGTGGCAGAGAAAGAGATAGGTGAGAAGCAAAAGAGGCATTTTGGAAGCTAATAGTCTCGGGTTTAATGAGTACTCGTGAGATGAACACAACAGGTCATCTGAGCTCACAGGCAGAGAGGCGAGTTTCAGAACTGTCCAACAATGCTAATTTCCCCCACGTAACAAAGCAGCTAAACAAGTGCTTAATAACTTTGAATTAATGCCCTGTGACAATTTCACAGCGTTCAATAGCTCGGCACATTTTTTGTTCCTTGCTGTGGTGGAGTGATTGCATTTTTGGCTGGAGCATAACAGGCACAGAGGGAGGCTGGTTCAACTGTGCATAAAAGCAACTATATAGACGTCCTGCAAGGGAGCTCCTCTGGTGTGCCCACGAAGACACGTGTTGTTCTGATGCTTATATTTGGCGGGCTGGAAAGGGCAGATGCTAAATTCACAAAAAGGGCAAAATAAAAGAACCCCAGCCCATTCAGATCCCTAGCTATGAGACCTAGTAGGGAGGCCCAACTCACCCACTCTAACAAGACTTAAAGCAACAGTGACAGTTTTCCACATCTCCCTCCCAATCAGAGCCCCATTTAGCTCTTTTGTTATTCAAGGAAATGGCATCCCCAGCCCCCATTTCACCCAACACATACATATACACAATTCATTTGGGAAACTGATGAAAGTCAGGTGCCCCATCAGGAATCATCTGAATGATCAGCAATACCCTGGTGTTCACTACCCAAACCAGTATCTTCCTTGCCTGAGAGGCAGCCTGGGGTAATAGAAAAAGCATGGAGTTTGAAGTTACAATTGGATTTGAGTTGCTACTATTTTAATCTCTATGAGCCTCAGTTTCTTTGCCTGCAAAATGGGAACAATAATACCTGTACAGCTAGAAAATTGCAAAGCATTTTCAATGGTTCCAAACTGCATCAGGATGCAAATCATTACTGATATTTTGTAAATCTATAATCTGCCAGGGATGCTGTACAGGTTCAAATTTTAATGGGCCATATCTTCAGCAGCAAAATTGCAGCTAGATGACCGCAAGAATAGTGTGCATGCTAAGTTTCAGAAGGTTATAGAATTTTATTTTAACAACAATGATTTGTTCTCAAGGAATGACATGAAAGACATTGTGGTTAGCTGGCTAGACTGACAGATAGTAGTGTGTAGAAAACTGGACTGTGAGTCAGGAAGTTCTAGGGTTTAGTCTTACTTATGACTCATATTAGCTGTACTGATCATGGACTGGGCATGCAATCTCTTACTGCTCCCATGAGGCTCTCTATGTCTATAAATCACAAAACAGCTACAGATTTGCATTTCCTCATTTTCATAGGTCCTGACAATATATGAGTGTATGTGAGAGAGAGAGAGAGTGTGTGTGTGTGTGTGTGTGTGTGTATGTGTGTTTGTACTTGAAAAGGAAGTAGACAAGGGAAGTATGTAAACACAACTTGATACTGAAAAAATGTTAAAACACTTAGAGCAGTGGTTCTCAACCTTCCTAATGCCGTAAACCTTTAATACTCATATGTGGACATATCTGCATGTGGGGGGACCCACCTGGAGATGGATAGAGGAGCAGTGTCTCGGTTCCTAAATATGTTTTTTCCAATGGTCTTAGGCAAGCCCATTTGACCCCCAAAGGGGTCGCGACCCACAGGTTAAGAACCACTGACCTAGAGGAAGGACTCTAGGGCATTGGGCAAATCTTCAGTGAAGCACAGGACACAAGGAGAGGTTACAATTTGTACCAGTGCAGGGGATATTGTATCTACTGAAGTACTGAAGAAATATTTATACTATCTACCTTCCATGCTTCTTGAGAGAATCATATGAAGTAAGGAAGTTAGGTGGCACTATCTACTAATGTCATTGTCTGCTGATAGAATGCTGGACCTAAAGTCAAGAAGACTTGAATTCAAATCTTGCCTCAGATACATATGAAATGTGTACCTCTGGTTATGACTGCCTCAGTTTCCTTATCTATAAAATAGAGAGAGTGGCAACACCAGATCCCACATTCTTGAGGATCTAAGGAGATAGCATATGTAAAATACTTTTCAAACTTTAAAGTGCTGTACAATGCTTTCTATTATTTAATTAGTTTCATCAAGAGTGCATTAGAAACATAAGCCATGGGGGCGGAGCCAAGATTGAGGTGTAGGAGCAGCAAGGTTCCACAGCTCCCTCATAGCCACATCAAATACCCATAAAATATGACTCTAAACAAATTTTAGGGCTCCAAAACTCACAAAAATACAGAAAACCACATCTCCCGCTGAATGCAGCTCAGCAGGAAGGGCTCATCGCAGCATGCTGGGAGCTGAAACCAGCCCAACCTGAAACCACAGCATGGCCCTGGGATGGCCAGGACAAGCTGCAGCTGGAGCCTTCAGGAGAGTGGATCAGCAGTAGCTGTGGCAGTTTCCAGAATTATCAAGCCATAATAAACAAGGACTAAGTGAAAGGTCAGTGGATCTCAGCTAAATTTGGGGGAGAAAAGTGGTCAGGCCAAACTGCCTCTAGGGCAAATAAGCAGCAGAAGTGGCCCTGCAGCCACCTCCATGTGGCTGCTTCAGAGCTCCCAACCTGCAGACTGCAGGGGGTCCAAGCGATTGTTCAGAGGCTAAGTGCTCTTGCATTGAGAGGCCTGGATCTGGATCATGGTCTTGGGTGGTGGTCCTGGGGTGTGTTTTCAGTGAGCCAAAGCTTGTGGGGGCTGCAAAAAAAAAAATGGCAGCCTCCTAATAGCTCCAGCAGCTGCAAAAACCCCAGCAATTTGGGACAGAGCTTTCCCCTCTGGAAGCTGAGTTCCACAGAGCTAAAAAATCAAGTAATTGACTGGGAACATGAGCAGGCAAAGGAAGCAAAGTAACAACAGCAACCAAACTTTAGATTCCTTCTTTGGGGACAGAAAGAATCAAAGCATAGAATGGGAGGAAGACAACACATTCAGAACTCCCACACCAAAAGCTTCCGAGAAACATGAAGACTGCCTAAAAGCCATAGATCAGCTTAAGAAGGATTTTGAAAGCCAAATAAGAGAAGTGGAGGAAAAATTGGGAATAGAATTGAGAATGATGCAAGAAAATCATGAAAAGAGAGTCAACAATCTGACTGAAGAAAATAACACCTTAAAAAACAGATTAACTCAAATGGCAAAAGAGGCCCAAAAAGCCAATGAGGAGAAGAATGCCTTAAAAAGTCAAATTTGCCAGATGGAAAAAGAATCTCAAAAGCTTTCTGAAGAGAATAATTCTGTCAAAATTAGAGTGGAGCAAATGGAAGCAAATGACTTCATGAAAAATCAAG
>JAQQSU010017874.1:0-10604 GCA_028627135.1 Pseudochirops cupreus | reverse complement strand
GGGAAGTATCTTTGTGTGCGTTTTGGAGTTCTAGGATTGGTTTCGAGTCCTATTTTATGGGTATTTTGGGGTGGCTATGTGAGAGCTGCGATGTGTTGCTGCTGCTACGCCGCCATGTTGGCTCCGCCCCCAGTGCCTCTATATCTTAATTCCTAGTTGCATGTAGTTAATAAATAATAATAATGAATAAATAAATAAATGTATGTATGTATATATATATATATATATATATATATATATATATATATTTAACATTTGATTATAGAACTTTAAATTCTATATTCTTTCCCTTCTTCCCTTGTCACCCACCCCTGCTGGAAAGATAAGCAATTCAATACGAGCTGTACATGTGTAGTTATGGAGAACATCTCCACAATACACACATTGTGAGAGGCTGATTATATGTCCCTCCTTCCTATCCTGCCCTCTCCTTGTTCTATTCTCTACCCTATCCCTGTCTCTTTACATAAGTGTGTGCTGCCAACAACCCTCTTCCTCACCCTGCCCTCCCCTCCATCATCAACCCTCTCATCCCCATCCACCCTACTCTCCTGTGTGGCAAGATACCCAGTCTAGAGTTTA
Source organism: Pseudochirops cupreus (assembly GCA_028627135.1). Lineage (NCBI taxonomy): Eukaryota > Metazoa > Chordata > Mammalia > Diprotodontia > Pseudocheiridae > Pseudochirops > Pseudochirops cupreus. The sequence goes on along the minus strand of JAQQSU010017874.1, from coordinate 10,022 downwards.
TGTCATTCCTTCCCTAAGCCAAATTCAATGAGAGTAAGGTTGACCCTTTCCCTTTTGCCTTCCTGTTTTTCCCTTCCACTGTAACAGTTATCTCTTGTCTCTTCTATATGAGATGATTAACCCCATTGTGTCTCTCCCTGTCTCCTCACCTTCTATTCCTCTCCCACCTCACAATCTCAATTTTTAAAGTATCATCCCTTCCTATTCAATTGATACTGTGCCCTCTATGTACACATATATACACATACTCAGCTATGTATTCATATGCATATATATATATATATTTATATTTATATATCCTGGATAGACATATGTGTATGTATATGTATATATATACATTTTCATTCCCTTCACCTATCCTCATATTGAGAAAAGTTTCATAAGTTACAATTATCGTTTTTTCATGTTGGCATGTAAATAGTTCAACTGTGTTTAGTTCCTTATGTTTCCTTTTACATGTTTACCTTCTCATGTTTCTTGTATTGGAGTGTCAAATTTTCTTTTCAGTTCTGTTTTTTTCAGCAAGAATGCTTGAAAGTCTTCTGCCTCATTGATTGACCATATTTTCCCCTGGAGGGAATTTCTTGAAGGATACTATCTAGGCTCTTTTATTGATCAAGGCTTTCAGGTAGTCCAATGATTTTTAAATTGTCTCTCCTGGATCTATTTTCCAGGTCAGTGGTTTTCTCAATAAGATATTTCCCATTGCCTGCTATTTTTTCATTTGTTTGGATCCATTTCATAGTATCTTGATTTCTCATAAAGTCATTTGCTTCCATTTGTTTCACTTTTATTCTGAAGGAATTACTCCATTCAGAAAGCTTTTGAGATTCTTTTTCCATCTGGCAAATTCGGCTTTTTTAATGCATTCTTCTCCTCATTGCCTTTTTGGGCCTCTTTTGCCATTTGAGTTAATCCAATTTTAAGGTGTTATTTTCTTCAGTCAGGTTGTTGACTCTCTTTTCATGATTTTCTTGCATCATTCTCATTTCTCTTCCCAATTTTTCCTCCATTTCTCTTATTTGTTTTTCAAAATCCTTCTTAAGCTCCTCTATGGTCTGTAAGCAGTTTACATTTTGCTTGGAAGCTTTTGGTGCAGGAGTTCTGAGTGTTGTCTTCCTCCTGTTCCATGCTTTGATCTTTCTTGTCCCCAAAGAAGGAATCTAAAGTTGGATTGCTTGTGCTTGCTTTGCTTCCTTTGCCTGCTCATGTTGCCAATCAATTACTTGGCTTTTGGGCTTAGTAGAACTCTGCTTTCAGAGGGGAGAGCTTTTTCCCAAATCGCTGGGGATTTTGCAACTGCCTGAGCTATTCAGGGGCTGCCGTCTCTGTAGCCCCCGTCAGCTTTGGCTCACTGATCATGTACCTCAGGACCATCACCCAAGACCACAATCCCAATCCAGGCAGGTTAAGGAAAATACACTTAGCCTCTGAATGATTGCTTGGCCCCCCTGCAATCTGATGGCTGGGAACTTTGAAGCAGCCATGTGGAGGTGGCAGCAGGGTCACTGCTTCTGCAGCTTTCTTGCTCTGGGAGTAGACCACTGGACCCACTCCTTTCCCCCAAATTTAGCCAAGTTCCACTGACCTTTCATTTTGTCCTTGTTTCTCATGTGTTAATAATTCTGGAAACTCCCACAGCTGCTGGTGAGCTGCTCTCCTAAAACTTTCAGCTGCATTTTGTCCTAGCCATCCTGTGGCTACCACCTTGTGTTCATGCGGGGCTGGTTTGGCCTCCCAGCATGCTGCAATGGACCCTTCCAGTCCACCTGCTGGACTGCCTTTAGTGGGAGCCTTGTTTCTCTGTCATTTTATGAGTTCTGGAGCTCTAAAATTTGTTTACAGTCATATTTTATAGGTATTTGGGATGGTTATGGGGGGAGCTCCCACAGTTCTCTTGTTTCTTCACCACCATCTTTACTCTGCCCCCCTCCCCATTTATTCTTTAGGTTAACATGTGATCATAATAATTATGCAGCTTTCAGCTTTGATTGTTGTTATTATTTAGTCTATCTGCATTGTTATAGTTATTGTGGCTATTATTTTCTTCATTCTGCTTCTTTCATTTTGCATCAGTTGCTTAAAGTTTTCTGATGAATCCCTGTATCCTTCATATTCATTATATATCATGTCAAGGTAATATTTTAATATGTTCATATACTGCTGTTGGTGTACCATTTCTCAGCTGATAGGCATCTACTTTTTTTCCCTGCTGTTTGCTACCATAATTAGTATTATAAATACAGGTTTTCTTTAAAGTCCTAGTGTAGCTTCAAATTCCTAAATCCTACAAATTGATTAAGACTTTGGGTATATTTTGAATTTAACTGTATGCAGGACTTTCTTTTTTCTACCTCCTTAGGGTGCATGTCTAACACTAGAATTTCTTGGTCAGAGAGTATAGAGATTTTACTCACATTAATAACACAATTGCAGGTTATTTTACATAATGTTTGAACACATTTGTAGCTCCATCAACAGTACATTTGTCTTTCCATATGCCTTGCAACATTGATTATTCCCATTTTGTCATCTTTACCACTTTTTTGGGCTTAGGGGAAACCTCAAATTTATTCTGATTTGCATTTTTCTTATTAATGGTTTAGAGCTATATGTCATAGTTGTTAATCACTCACAATTCTTCATATGAGAATTATTTCTTCATACCATTACTTTGGCTGGATATTCTAAGAAATTTACTATAATTCTGAAATAAAAACACAACAGGGCAAACATATTTAAAACAATGGACACCTGTGGAATACTATTTTCAATATACCCTTCCAAAACTGTATGAAGAACCATAAAAATTTTTGAAAGTATATTATTAAAAACTTTCATAATACTAATCAAAGAAATGCTCATTACCCAAGGCAGCAAGAAAAAGATCAGTGCTTCTACCCCAATCTTGTTAAAGCAAATTTTTAAATGAGGAAAAGACTTTATAGATATTCTCAGTGCACTTGATAAAGAGAAATATGTGGACTTTTTAAAAAGACATTACTTCACTGAATAATAATACAGAATGATAATAGGTATTTACCATTGAATTTGTCAAATTGTAATCACAAGTAGTTTACTTCCAGGTGAAACCTATGCATTAGTTAATATTAAAGAGTATAATCCAAAGGTCTTACATGAATGACATCCACATGAACTCAGCAAATATATGTTACACAGAGAAAGACTGCATCAGTGGTGGAATCTTGCAGGTTCTCCTATGTAAACAGAAGACTTGATCATGGCAATTTCTGAATAAGGCATTACCACCAGAAATTACCAAAGAGTTATCATTAAGGAACAAAGACCTAGTTATCAAATTGTTAGAAACCATACAGTGGATACTGCAAGCAGCAAAAATCTAGCATTTGGTGAAATCCTAGGAGATTATGACCTGGTGGCTAAAATTTTAAATCAAAAGTTTGATATTTTTTGTAGATTGATAGACCACGAATCCTTATCCTATAAATGGAATAATAGCTGTGCTTGTTATTTCCTTAGTATAGGGAACTTCCAGATAAGAAAAGTCCCTCTACCAATTTAGGCTGGAGCCTTCTCCACAGCTTGGCCTTAAGAGTGTTACTAGAGAACTAAGAGGTTAAGAGATTTGCCCAAGGTCACAGGCAGTATGCATCAGAGCTAAGGTTGGATTGAGATCTTCTTGACTTCCAGGCTACATCTCTATCCACTACCTCATGCTGCCTCTGACTATATGTAGACATATATTATAAATACAGACCTTAAGATATCCCAGAGGACTCAACCAATAAACTGCCCTAGAATAGTTATTACAGAAACAGGCATGACATTGATTAGTAAAAACTCAAGAACATTTTTAATATAGATGTTGTTATACCATGTATGCATAATTTCCAAGTTATAGAAATTGAAAAGCTTTCTCTAAGAGAAGACCAAATTATATGGGATGAGGTACATATTATTCCTTTGTCACTCCATTGGCTTTTGGAATTGAAGCAAGAATCCTTTAAACATTCAGAAGATGCATCTATTCCTTAAGCCTTTTCAAATACAAGAAACAGTTATTATATCCATCTTTCAATAGTCTGCAGAACATTAAATGAAACAGGATACTAGCTTGGCCCAGGACCATTTGTATTAGATCTGCCCTGAACAAGATGGGGTGAATTATTTTTCTATAATAATTAAAATAATCATTACGCTATATCCATTTGTCTATGCAAATGACTTTAAAGCTAGCAAATTGATTTAGCCATAGACTCACTGACACTTTGAGGTAAGTATCAGAAGTATTCTCATACCCATTTTGTAAATAAGGTGACATTCATAGAGGAGAAATGACTTTTATTATGTTCCCCCAGTTAATAAGCATCAGGGGCAGGATTTGATCCCAGTTTTCATATGATGGCAATGCTTTCAATGATTTTCTCAGACTCGAAATCTAATTTATGAGTAATTCACATGAATAACATACTAATGAATCTTAACAGCATGGCCATTCCTTCCATTGAGATAGACTGCAACCTATCTCCATTGTTCGTATTGTACAATTCTCCTTCATATTTTTCCAGAAGTCCTGCATAAAGACTGGACTATTTCCTAACACCCATCTTTTAGAAAGCTCTTTAAAGTTTAGCTCAAGTCCTGATTTCTACATGAGACTCTTGGGCATCACTCTGGTTGTTGGTTCTGCCCTCTCCCAGCTTCCTGAATTTACTGAATATACATTTTGTTTTTTAGGGAGGCAGAATGACAGGACAGACAGAGAGTCAGTCAGGCACACCTGACTTCTAGTTCTGCTCATATCTGTAAAAAATGCTTAGCACAGTTTCTGGCACATAGTAGGTGCTGTATAATTTTTTTCCCCTTCTCCTTCCCTTTGACATTTCCTGACTATGTGACACTGCACAAATCATTTAATATTACATCGACAGAAGGACTTTCCTCACCTGGATGTTATATATACTAATAAAATAATAGGACCAGTATGATCCATTTCTATTGTGTTTACTTACTCATATTATATGTTTCCCACCAACACAATTTAAACTCTTTAAGCACTGATACACACATATCTGAGTATATATGTGTTACATATGTATATACATATGTTAATGTATATATGTATATGCATGCATACTCTCTAGTCCCGTTCATAGTACCATGCATATTTTAGGTCCCTGACATGCCTTTTAAAAATTCAGTTGGTCAGATTGAATAGAGCCATCTGGCTACAAATGTTTTCCTCTGCTTCTTTGATTATTTTATACACACTGGTGAAGTATTTGGGTTGTGCAGTTTTTATCCTCATGCAAAACATGTAGGGAGATGTAAATCACTAAATCATTGGAGCCTCATCTGAAGTCCTACTATGATATTTCATCATGGTATGTGTATGTTCATATGTTCTGCAAAGTTTTTCCATTGAGGCCAAAGCTCTGGTCTGCCTACAAGCTAGAATGGTTTGCAGTCAGGGAGAGCCTAACTAAGTTCAGAAATGGTCATGACTGAGAAGCTGACCACAAAAGGATGAATTTCATTGGTCACAGTAACTCATGAAGAGCATTGAATCAGGCTTAAAATGGTCAATATTTCTGCTACTGATGGATGAAATAATGTTAGCTCATAGATTACAGATATTGTGATTGCATTTCTGAGAAATTTATTTAATCAAATAGCGAATTTCCTTACTGAGTGTAGCAGACAACTGCATAATCATTATACATATTATTGATAATAATATTTATGACTTAGAGCCTACTGATCCAAGAGAAAAAATTGACTAGAGAAGTTATTTAAAATCTTCAGGCAAATGACAAATGAACTGGATAGAAACTTGAAAAAGTCATTTGAAGGGAATGTATATTTCAAAAAAATTCTATTATTTGGATGCAAATCAAAAACTTTGTTAAGTATCCTCTGTGGATTAAAAACTGTTCTTCAAGCTTTTGGCATGCATTTTAAGGGTTTGAAGAAGATTTCTCACCATACTATATTCCTCCTTAAATATTTTCAACAATTTATATAAATATCAGCATATTGAGTTATGAAAGAAAATATTCTTTTAGTTCAAATCCATGACCCAGGAAATAAAGGCACTTGGCTAAAGGCCAACAGGTATTAATGAACAGAGCCTGAATTCAAAGCTAGCATTCCTTACTATCTGAAAATTCAAATAGATTCCTCTTAGCCTGGTATTCTAGGCCCTCCATACTCTTGCCCCCAAGCCACAGAGATGAATTTTTGTATCTTGGGCAAATTAAGTTGGGTTTGGGGTCTGGCAGAGTAAAAGACAACTTCTTTCCATTAAATGCCTCATACCCTACTGGGACTATAAGAAAATAATGAGTCCTATGATAAGATTGTACCATGGTGACTGGTCATTGGAAATCATGGCTTGGAACAGGCAATGGGGAGTGATATCATGCCTTGAGACTTAGGCCATTGTCAGGGAAGAAGGTCCAAATGCAGAAAATAAATGAACCTCTTTCTCAAGGTGCCAGTTTCCTGCCCCCGCCCCCCATTATAGCTTTCTTTATTGACCTCATGGTTTTACTTCTACATTTCTAGCATCATCTCTGAATATTCTCGTAAAGGAATCAATTATTACAGGAAAATTTCCCTTTTATCTTTCTCTTGAATATTAACTTATTTCCTCTGATTATTGGTTTGTGTTTCTTCCCATATTTTCCCATATTAATTTTATCTATCCTTCCAGGTTTAACTTAAATCCTACATCTTATATGGAACTTCCTCTAATGATCTGTGAACATACTAATCTTGTCCTCTTTCTATTCCTGTAACACATATTTTGCCCTTTTTTCGTGAGAGTTTAATGTATAGCACATTGACCTTGGAATCAGGAAAGAGAGGACTCAAATGACATCTCTGATAAGTAAGAGCTATGTGACTGTTGTCAAGTCACTAAAACTCTCTGACCTTCTGTTTCCTCATCTATAAAATAGACAAAGATTACCTGCATTGCCTATCTTACAGGGTTTTTGTCAGCCTCAAATAGGCTCATGTCAGGTCAAATTAACTTCCCCTTCAGACTCATCAAATCCTTCTTTCTCTTCAAGGTTAATTCTAGTGATCTCTCTAAGATAATGGTTTTTTTGTTATTCTCATTTGCTCCTCTCCCTAGGCCCCAAGCTATTTGTATTATTTAAAAATCTATTTATGTAAGTATATGTCTGTTTATATATTATGTTTCTCCTAGTAAAATGTAAGGTCTTGAAGTCAATTTCAATTCCGTCTTCCTATGACTGGTTCTGAGCATGGTGCCTACCATACACAATGACCACTTAATAAACATTTGCTATCATATATTGTCTTTTATTGTTTGTTTTATTGGTATATGTCCATGTCTTATCTCTCTAGCTAAACTTCAAATCTTATTTAAGAGCAAGGACCATAACAAAGCTCCTTAAGGCTGGTATAGTGGTTAATACTTGTTATCTCAATCAATCCATCAATCAATAAACTTTTATTAAGTACCTATTACGTGCCATGCACTGTGCTAAATGCTGGGAATTCAAAAAAACAGGCAAAAGACACCTTTACCTCTCAACGAGCTTACTTTGTAATGAAGGAGATGTCATGCAGACAAATATATAAAAATGTAAGCAATATGCAGAATAAATAGGAACTAATTAAAAGAGGGAAGGCACTGGAATTAAGAGGAATTGGGGAAGGCTTCCCATAAAAGGTGAGTTTTTAGTTGGGACTTCAATGAAGTCAAGGATGTCAGTAATCAGAGTAGAGGAAGGGCATTCCAGGCATAGGGAACAGCCAGAGAAAATGGCATGGAGATGAGAGATTAAGTGTTTATTTGTGGGACAGCTGTAAGGTTAGTGTCTCTGTATCAGAGAATATGTATTGGAGAGTAAGGAATAAGGAGATTGGAATGGTTAGAGGGAGCTGAATTATGAAGGGCTTTAAATTCATTTAATCTTTAGAGAAACCTGAGAGCTAAGTGCTATTATTGTCCCCCTGTATCAGATGAAGAAACTGAGACACGCAGAGGTTAAATGGTTTGTCACACAGCTAGTGAGTGAGGCAGGATTCAAACTCAGGTCTTCCTGAGTGGAAATCAAATATTCTGTCCACTATACCACCTTATGTTGTTGTTCAATTATTTCAGTTGTGTCTGAGTCTTTGTGGTCCCTTTTGGTATTTTCTTGGCAAAGATATTGGAGAGGTTTGCCATTTCCTTTTCCAGTTCATTTTACAGATACAGAAACTGAGGCAAAGAGGATTAAGTGACTTGCCCAGGGTCACAGACCTAGTAAGTGTCTGAGGCTAGATTTGAACTCAGACCTTCCTAACTCTAGGCCTGGTGTTCTCTACACCACCTACCAGTAATGTAATGTACTTTTTTGTATAAGTGCCAATGTGCTACATAAGTATAGGGCATTCCATAGAATTAAAGATTAAGAAATATTGAGAGTTAAGGGAATAATGTATGTATTTGTGATCCACAAGACACAAAACAATCCATCCCATTCCATTAATGTTTTAATTTCCCGTATTCAATAGATCCTCCTGTTCCTAAATCTTGTTTCTCTCTTTGCAACATCTATCAAACCCATACCCTTCTCTGTATGTCCACTGCCACAGCGTGACTACACCACCCTTATATCTTTTTTTAGAACTATGCTTTCAATTTTGTGTTGACTTTTCCCTTCTGATGCATTTAACACAAAGCTTTGATTAGACTCAAATATTTGCATCCTAAATTAATTTCAAAATCCTTTCCTGGCATTAAAGGCTGTGACATGGTAATAGACCTTTTTTCCGAAATTATTTTCCTTTTTATCCTTTACAAACCTTATGTTCCTTCCAACTAGCATAATTTACTTTTTTCCTAAATACGACCCCATGCTTTACCACCTGCCAGGTTTTGCTCACACTGTTTTCTCCATCTGGAACACTTCCCCCAGCCTCACATGCCTTACTCTTACCTATTCTTCAAACTTGAACTTAAATTCCATCTCCACACTTTCTTCATCCCATAGCCAAGGACAACCAGTCCTGTCTCTTTATCCATCTCTTGCTATGCTTTCACTCTACATCTTCAATGTATTTTATATACATCTTCTCTTTCATACTCATCTGTAAGCTCCATGGTACTCTATCTTAATCAGAGGAAGAATAATATATTTGTGTAGAATGGAAGGATGGATGAATGAAAGGTGAATCCTTCAGCATCCAGTCATTCCTTATGTCAGAGTTCAAGCAAATTATGACTGAAAGACCAAATTTAGTTTACAACCTTTTTTTACATGGACAGGTTATTAAGAATGGTTTGCATTTTGAAACACCATAAAATATTTAAATAAAGTTTGCTTAAATCTTTACTTAAAGTTTGCTTAAAACTACTTCAAGTTTCCTTTAAAACTTCACTTAAAGTTTACTTAAATGTATTTGAATAAAGTTTGCTTAAAACTTCATTTAATTTTTTACTTTATTTTTTACTTTACTTATAAGTACAAGGTTTATAGTATCAAGGAAGTTAGGGATTTTTAGTAATTGCTAACTTGAAGAACAATGTGTTCCCTGTCTTCCATTACTGATACTTAATTCAAAATTCCAGAGACAATCACATACATTTAAGCAAGGTAGGACAGAAAAAAATGCCTACCTACATAGGTCATTTTAATAATATATCAATTCATATTCATGTATCACTTTAAAGTTTACAAATAGGTTTTTTAGTCAAAATGACTTTTTGAGAAAATACTAGTTTTATTATTTCCATTTGATAGGACATTATGATAAAAGTGAATAAAGGATTTACACAAAGTCACACATTGCTAGTAATGTCAAAGTTAAGATTAAAAGTATAATAGGTCATGTTTCTATAGCATTTTAAGGTTCATAAAGCTTATTTTATTTTTTTTAACTTTTGTTTATTTTAGTTTACAACTTTCATTTCCACGAGATTTTGACTTACAAATTTTCTCCCCATCTTTCCCCTACCCACCACCCCAAAACAGCCATCTCATTGTATAAACCTTCCCCCAATCTATTCTCTCCTATGT
>JAQQSU010017873.1:0-10604 GCA_028627135.1 Pseudochirops cupreus | reverse complement strand
TGTGAAAGTATTTGCAGATCCTATACATGATTGCACGCCACCATGGCGGGGGGGAGGGATGGGAGAAAATCTGAAACTCAAGTGATTGTGGAACTGAATCTTGTAAATTAAAAGTAAATGAGTAAATAAAAAAAAATTTTTTTAATGGGGATATTTAGTCTGGAGAAGGGAAGACTTGAGGCGGTATGGGGAAATGGGGGAATGAGGGCAAGGGGGGAGATGATAGCTGTCTTCAAGTATTTGAAAGACTGGCCTGTGGAGTGGGTGTTAAACTTGTTCTATTTGGTTCCAGAAGGCAGAACCAGCAGTAATGGGTGGGAGCTGCAAAGAATCCGATTTTTTTAGGTTGGATTTGGATGGGGAACTTGCTAACATCTAGCACTACCCTGAAGCAGAATTTCAGAGGGGATGTGTTCCCCATCCTGTGAAGTCTTCAAGCAGTGGGCAAATGACCACCTGTTAGGCATATTGTAGCATGGATTCCTTTAGCATATGGATTGGACTAGATGGCTGCTGAGGTCCCTTCCATCTTTCAAAGTCTGATTTTGTGATTCTGTAAAGGTAGCTACTTGCTTTCCAAGCTCATGATAACTCCCTTGAATAATCTGTCCCTTAGAGCAGCTAAGTGCCACAGTGGATAGAACAGTGCTCCTGGAGTCAGGAAAACCTGAGTTCAAATCCAGCTTTAGAGAATTCCTAGCCGTGTAACTCTGGGCAAGTGACTTAACCTCTGTTTGCCTTAGTTTCTAAGTCTGTAAAATGGCAGTGATAATAACACCTATCCCCTAGGATTGTTGTGAAGACCAAATGAAATATTTGTGAAATGTACAGTGGCACATAATAAATGCTTGTTTTATTCCTTTCTTCCAGAAAAAAAATCTTAATATGATAAAACACACTCTAGGATAAGGTAAAAGTTAATAGTTTGCTTCATCACTTCATCAATACAGAACATTAGTCACTTATCTTGGAAAATTATTTTCCTAAAAGCACTCAGTCTCCCTATTACCACTCCTTGAAAGGGTTCTCCTCTCCAGCTAATTGGTATTCTTCAGGGAAAGGGGCAAAGCCATGATCTTAACTAGACATAAGATATTTATCATTCTAAATCTGGTTACCACCATTAATCTATTTTCGGGGCCTTTGTTTTCTTTCTTTTTTTTAACCTTTTGCACACTTTGCTAAAAGAGAAGTATTAGGCCTAAGAAAAAGAGGGAAAGGGATTTTATTAGAGAACATTTGTTTCTTGAAAAGTTTGATTAAGTGTTGCTATAGTTTCCTTCTTTCAGGAAGTCTAGAAAGGACTTTAGATTGAAGAAAATATTTATTTCTTCATCTTTTCAGTTGAACTCAAAAGGAGGTTTTACTATCTTTTCACACTATGTAAAATAAATGTTATTCTGATCACAAAGAGTCACTAGACTAAGGGTTGGTAGACCAGGCCTTTGTTTCCCCATTATATAAAAAGAGAGGATTATACTTAAATCAAAGGTTCTTAACCTGAATTATGTGAGTTTGTTTTTGTTTTCTTAAATTTCAATAACTATTTTAATATAATTATTTCCTTTGTAAAACTCTGTATTTTAATCTCTACATTTAAAAATGTCATTCTAAGGGGCAGCTAGATGGTGCAGTGAACAGAGCACCGGACCTGGAATCAGGACCTTGGGCAAGTCACTTAACCTCAATTGCCTTGCTTTCCCCGCTCCAGAACAAAATGTCATTCTAAGAAGATGTTCATAGGTTTAACCAAACTGGCCAAGGGCAATCCATGATACACTTAAAAAAAAATGAACATTCCCTGGACTAAATTATTTCTATCTATAGATAGAATGATAGATTTATAGCATGGCCTTACACCTTACCAGCCCTTTCCTTTCTCCTTCAAGTGGTCTCATTCCATTCTCTTTCCTTCAACAGATTGCCCCCTCTGTCATCCCTGCTCTGTCATTTATTTATCTTCAATCTTTCTGTCTACTAGCTAGTTCCCTTCTGCTTACAAACATGCCCATGGCTTCCCCATCATGAGAAAACCATCACTTGATCCATCCATTCCTTCTAACTATTGTCCTATGTCTCTTCTGACCTTTGTGGCTAACCTCCTTCAAAAGACTATCTACAAGAGATGCCTCTACTTTCCTACTTCTCACTCTCTTCTTAAGCCCTCACCATCTGCCTTCCAACCTCATCATTCTAGTGTTCTGTTACTTGACAAATGCAATGGGCTCTTCTTAGTTCTCATCCTTCTAGACCTCTCTGCAACCTTCGTGTGTTGATCACCCTCTTCTCCTTGATATTCTCTTCTCTCTAGGTTTTTCGGGAGCCACTCTCACCTGTTGCCTATCTGACAGCTGCTTCTCAGTCTTCTTTGCTGGATTCCCATCCAGGTCACACTCTCTAAAGTAGATGTTTCATGAGTCTCTGTCCTGGGCCCTCTTCTCTTTTCCCCTCTGTATTCCTTCATTTTGTTATCTTATCAGCTCCCATCTCTATGCTAATGATTCTCAAATCTACCTATGTACCTTAACCTCTTTGTTCACCTCCAAACTGAAATCTCCAGTTGCCTTTTAGACATCTCAAACTGAATGTTCGACATCTTAAACTCAAATATGTCGAAAACTCAACTCACCATCTCTACCCCTGTTTGATGTTCAGGATATTCAGAGCCCTTCATAACCTACCCCCTCCCTCGCCTACATACCTTTCCAGTCTTTTCTTTTTTCATTTTTGCAGTCTTCTTATACCTTTTTTGTTCAGTTGTGTACAACTCTTCATGACCCGATTGGGAGTTTTCTTGGCATAGATCCTAGAATGATTTGCCAATTCCTTCTCCAGTTCATCTTACAGATGAGGAGCTGAGGCAAACAGGGTTAAGTGACTTGCCCAGGGTCACACAGCTAGTAAGTGTCCGAAACCAGATTTGAACTCAGGCAGATGAGTCTTCCTGACTGCAGGTCCAGCACTCTCTCCACTGCAGTGCCTAGCTGCCTTCTTATACCTTACTCTATTGCACACTCTTCAGTCCAGTGACACTGCCTTCCTTGCTGTTCCACAAACAAGACACTCAGTCTCTCAACTCTGAGCATTCTCTCTCATCCCCCATATCATCCTTAAGTCTACCTTCTGTTTCCTTGGCTTCAAGTCTCAGGTAAAATCCCATCCTTTTGCAGGAATCCTTTCCCAACTCCTCTTAATTCTAATGCCTTCCCTCTCATTTATTGTCTGTTTATCCCATTGTTTATTTGTACCTATTGGTTTACTTGATGTCTCCCCATTAGACTGTGAGCTCTTTGAGGGACAGGACTGTCTTTGGCCTCTTTCTGTACCCTCAGCACTTAACAAAGTACTTGGCAAATAGTAGGTACTTAATAAATGTTTATTGACTGACTGGTTTTAGCCTTTGATGATGGTGTCCCTGAAGGATGAATTATGTATAATTTGGGGATGCAGAGATAGCTGTCCCCAGGCAAACATACAGTAAGTGGAAGAGGCTTCAGAATGTTGTCATATGATCTCAGCAAGTCTATTCCTGGCACAGCAAATGCAGACCCTAGAGAATATGTATGTGTACAAGTTGGCCTTCCCTGAAACTTCCAGAGTCATCTCAAGTAGAAGTATTGTTCAAACGAGGCCGGTGACTGATCAAAAAAGAAGGAAAAAAGAAGTCTCTCCAGGCTAATTTAATTCGAAGCAGAGCCACATTTCATCCTTCCTCTGCTGCTCTTGCTGAAATGAATTCACAGAGATTTCATACAGCAAACATAGTTCCTTAGGAGGCCTGCTAGATTGTGCCATAATGTAATTGTTAGGCTAGAGAATATTATTTTGAGAGTTCCTGCTTCATGTAGGATTTAGGCAATGTGTTGTCTGTCTTGTATGTGTTGAGCATTTCCTTCTTGTTGGCATCAGGGAGTGTAGTATGCATGTGCCCTTCCTTAAACCTCCTCTCCTCCTCCACCTCTCCATGACAAATAATTATTTTTTAAAAGGAGACAGTAGCAATAATGAAACAGAAAGAGTCCTGGATTGGAGTTTTTAAAAAAAAAACCAACATCTGAATTTTTCCCCCAGCTTTGCTATTACCAGCTTGGGCAAGTTATTCCCTTTCTGGACTCCATTTTCCTTATCTGTAAAATGAAGTGTTAGGAGTAAATAATTACTAAAGACCCTTCCTGCTCTGGCATTCTGTGATTTCATATAAATGCCTAGACAGGTAGGGTGAAGCTGGGATTTATGATAGTCATACAACATCTACCATCAGAGTAGAACCTAGAGACAGATCCAAGAATTGTCATAAGGACCCAGGAATGGAGAGAATCAGGAAATCACAGAACTTAAGTGTTGGCCAAAGACATTTGATTGTCATTTTGCTTATTCTATGGCACATGGTTCTAATGGTGGTGCTTTGGCCTGGTAACTCAGTCTGTTTATAGAGAAAAGGGGAAAAACCTTCATGGTTACCAGAGCAGAGGAAGTCTGTAGGATGTAAACACTGGGTTTTTTAGCTAGTTCAAAGGATCTTCCTGAACTAAGTTGTTAGATTGTTGGAGACCCATGTGCCCTGTGGAAGGTGCAAGGAAGAAAGGCAAAAGAATCTACAGGTGTGCCCTGCTCTAAGAAACCCAGATATAAAGCTAGACAATATCCTGACATCAAATAGTGGAATTAAGGTATGGTTGTCTGCGTTACAAAGAGTTCTTCGGGGGATCTTTTTGAAAATGAGTTGTCTATCTGTAAAATAAGGAGGGAGGGTCAGGAAGGGGGGATGGTGTTTGACCAGATGACATCTGAGGGCCCTTGAAGCTCGAAATCTCTGACCCTGTGAAGCATGAGCCAACTTACCTAACAATCTGAGGAAATTTCTGACAGTATGCTACATTTCCAGCCAAATGGCACAGTGGATAGAGTGCTAGGTCTAGAATCAGGAACATGAATCTTCCCAGAGTTCAAATCTGACCTTGGGCAGTTACTAGCTGTGGAACCCTGGGCAAGTCTGTTTACCTCAGTTTCCTCATCCATAAAATGAGCCAGAGAAGGAAATGCCCAACCACTCTAGTATCTTTGCCAAGAAAACCCCAACTGGGGTCCAAAAAGTTAGATACAACTAAAATGACTGAACAAACATTTGCATAGCAATTTGTAGGCAGCTAAGTGTATAAGATTAGATTGGAATTCAGGTCTTCCTGAACCCAAGCCCAGTACTGTATCCACTGCACCACCTAGCTGCCCCACTAATTGCTTTTATCCAGACAAATTCCTCAATAGAGAGGACCAAGAAGTATCTCACATTTTTCAGACTCAGAATCATCCTAGAATTTTTGCAAGTGCTTAATTTGAAATCAGGAAAGACTGGTTCCAAATCCTGAGCTGGACACTTACTCTCTGTGTGACTATGAGGAAGTCACTTAGCCTTGCTAAGCCTCAGTTTTCTCATCTGTAAAATGGGGATAATACTATTACGAACCATCCACCACCCCAGGTTATTATGAGGTTCAGATGAGCTAACGTGCATAAGGCACCCTATGTACTTTGAAGGTCTGTGGGAATGTTAGTTATTATCATCATTTGGAACCTGATTGTGTAAAAGGGTTCAACTGAACTTCATAAAAGACTGTTTTAAAAATTTAAGTCAAAAAGCAACAGGTTGATTGGCTTTTTTATTCCTTTTTGCCCATATCCATAGATTTAATTTTTGATCTATTTTCTCTGTCTAGCTGAGGAAATAAACAATTGGAGCTCTGACTAACATTGACGGTGTTGCTAGGTTTTTATGCTAAATTGGTGGGGACTTCTTTTTTCAAATTAAAAGAGCATGATTTTCTCTCTTATTTTCTGTTCCTCTTCATTTAACAGAAAAGTAGCTCTACAGATTTTGCTCAATTTCAACTAAGGGTGGGGTTTAAAAGAAAAAGCATCCTTTTACACTCACAACTGTAGGGCTGAGATTTAACAATTAAACCACTATATGAAATGAAAACTTGTTGTTCTTCTTGTTTTTTAGGCTGTCTCTTTCTCTTACCCATTGTGAAACTGTATTGGCCACTAATAGGTTCAATCCCACTACTGACTGGCATGGGCTTTATTGAAAAGCTGAGTTAGTTCACCCCCTCCTTAAATACCCTGGTAACCCTTCTTTCCTGATGCTCAGCAATATGGGGGCTTACCATATCATTGACAGGGAAGCTTTAGCTCTACTGCAGCCCACAATCCTGAGTTCAAACAATCCACCGACCTCAGTCTTCCAAGTATCAGGGATTACAAGCTTTCACCACCAGGCTTGACTGAGAAAATTTTTTAAATGAGACCTTCGTGAAACCTCTACATAATATTATAGGAATTATAACAGGAAGGAACCTAACAAATCATCTCTTCTAAAACTTTTATTTTACAGATCAAGAAGTAGACACATTACCACTTTCTATTTAAACTATGCAGGGAAAGAAACAATTAATTAGGACTGAGAAGACTGAAGGGGAGAGTGTTACTATTAGATTATGATCTCAACTATTGCTTTAGCCACTTAACCTTTGGGAGCTTTGGCTACTATTCATATAGTACTTTTAACATCTTCAAAGAAGGGGTGCCTAGGTGGCTCAGTAAATAGAGCACTGGCCCTGGAGTCAGGAGGACCTGAGTTCAAATCTGGCCTCAGACACTTAACACTTGCTAGCTGTGTGACCTTGGGCAAATCACTTAGCCCCAATTGCCCTGCCCTCCCCTCTCCAAAAAGCAAAAAATAAATAAAAACTTTAAAAAAAGACTTTCAAAGAAAAATTTTACAAATATTATCTCATTTGATCCTCATAAGAATCTTGTGAGGGGGGTGCTCTTATGATCCCCATTTTGCAGTTAAGGAAACTGAGGCAGACAGAGGTTAGGGGACTTGCCCAGGGTCAAAAATATGTGAGGGGGGATTTGACCTTTGGTCTTCCTGACTCCAGGTCCAGTGTTCATGTCACCAAGCTGCTAGTTACCTTACAAGATCACAAGATGATCAAATAAGACTGAGCAGGTAAAACATTAATAATATTATGTAAACATTGGCTGTTATAATTAGTGGTGTATCTTTTGCAGAGCACCTTCCTAATATCTTTCCTGGTATGAATCCTTACTCATCAGATGAGAGCCCACACAGCTGAGTGTTATCAGCTGAGTAACAGGGATTTCAGGCAGTGATTGTTCCATTAGCCTCTACAAATGCCCTTTGTTGCTTTCTGTAAGAGACAAAATCTATGTCCGTAGAACTAAGGATTTCAAGCAACATTTGTCAAGGGATTAGTATGTGCAAAACACTGTACTCAGAGCTAACAGAGATAGAAGGATAAGTAAGACAAAGTCTCTTTCTCCAAGGTCTTTCAATCTAGGAGAGTAAGCTGTGTCCACAAATTGCTATATTAGAAAGTAGAATATGGCCAAAAATATAGTGGAAAGATCTGAATTTAGAGTCAGGAAGACCTCCCACTTGTAACAGGTAGCTGAGTGATCATGAGAAACTTCTGAATCTTGGGTTCCTCATCTGTACAATGAGAATAATATAGCAGTACTTACCTAATAGGGTTGTTTTGAGGCTCAAAGTTTACAAAGCACTTTTTAAACCTTAAAGGGCTATATATAATTCAATGGCAGTATTTATAATTAATTTAAGTGCCTGGAATAGCTATGAAATAATGTGTGAACTCCTAGGAAGGTAGGGTAATGTTTTTACTGTGGAGCCAGTGAAGGCTTCATGGAGGAGGTGATATTTGGCCAACGTCTTGGGTAATATGATGGATAGTATGTCAGCAAGCATTAATGAGTATGGGGAAGGGGAGGGTGCAGAAAATTCTAGGTATAGGAATGGTATTGAGCAAAGGGTCATGGTGAAATGGACGGTCCAGTTTGGATGGAGCATAGAGTATATACAGGAGAGTTATGTGAGATAAAGCTGGGAGGGTAGAGTGATAACCTACTGATAGAGTGCCTTGAATGTCAGTCCAAGGAGTTTGGAATTTATTAAGTAGGTTGACAGATCTCTATCAGAGAAGTGATAAGAAATCTTCAAGGCATCATGAAAAATGTGGGTAAAGAAGATTTATCAGGCAGCTTTTGGAAGATGGATTAGACTAGTGTGTTAGAGAAGGTTAGAAGGTGATTGCCTTTGTCTAGGGCTGAGGTCATTAGGGAACTAAACCAAGGCTTTAGCAGTTACAATGGTAGAAGAAAGGAAGGTAGAAAAATGATAGATATTATGAAAACAGAATTACCAGGATCTGAATCCATGGGTTAGAAAACTATAGACAAGAGTCTGTTTTTGAGAATTGATTGTTATAATGGGCAGGAACTTCATGAAACAGCTTCCTAGCTTTCTTGAGTGACTGCCTCAAAAATCTATCAACTTTTAATCCTTGAGATAGCAAAAAACAATTGTCCATAGGCATTGATAAGAGCAATAGGAGTATGCTTATGCAAGCACTTTACAACCTGAAAGTTTCATCTGAAACTATATTCTGTTTTGGGGGAAGGGGAGGAAATTGACTAGGACAAAGATCTTTTTTTAAAATTAGTATTTATGTGTATAGCATTTCATCTTCCTTCTAATTACATGTTAAAAGTTTTTTTAAAGTTCTGAATTCCAAGTTATATCTTTCTCTCTCTCCTTCCTCTCCCCTTTCCTGAGACAGTAAGCAACAGGAACAGGACAGAGGTTTTTCATCTAAAATCTGTGAACTTTAAAAAATATTAATTTTTAACTTACTTTATTTTATTTATTTATTTACTGCTTTTTGGAGGGGGAAGGCAGGGCGGTTGGGGTTAAGTAACTTGCCCAAGGTCACACAGCTAGTAGGTGTTTAGTGTCTGAGGCTGGATTTGAACTCAGGTCCAGGGTCAGTGTTATATTCACTTTAAAATATTTTTAATAAATATTAATTTATTAATATTATTAATAAATATATGTTTTAATAAATATACCTACCCCAAATAAAAGCCCTCCTTGGGAATAACAGGATAATCAAATGTAACACACTTGTGTTGTAATGGTTGTCTGAAAAGATATGTTCATTCCATCACTTCCCCACTAGAAGGTGCCTGTTTGGGTGCCCCATTTACTGAAACGGTTTACTGGGGTGTGGCCACTGGGTATGCTACAGCTTCTTGGAACCACAGGTGAGAGTTGGGTAGAACAGGTGGACACCAGTTTCATGACAGCATGCTTGCCTGGGTTCTAGATAACGGACAGTGCTCTCATGCCTTCCCAATGGAGTCACCAACGAAGTGAAACAAGGCTGTGTGTTTGCTCCTATGCTTTTTAGCATGATGTTTTCAGCCATGTCGTCAAATGCCTTCAATGACAATGAGCACGGCATAAAGGTCAGCTCCCACACTGATGGTAAACTCTTCAACTTGAAAAGGCAACAAGCCAAGACCAAAGTGGAGGGAGTGTTGGTGCATGATTTTCTGTTTGCAGCTGCTTGTGCACTCAATGCAGCCTCTGAAGCTGAGAGGCAACAAAGTATGGATCAATCCTCTGCTGCTTGTGCTAATTTTGGCCTAATGATTAACACCAAGAAAACACAGGTGCTCCATCAGTCACCACTACACCATCCATACGTGGAACCATCAGTTACAACAAATGGAGAAGTTTTGAATGCTGTGGGTAAGTTCACTTACCTTGACAGTGTACTTTCCAGGGATGTACACATTGATAATGAGGTTGACAAACTCATTGCCAGAGTTAGCTTGGTATTTGGGAGGCTCTGAAGGAAAGTGTAGGAGAGAAGAGGTATTAGACTATCAAACTGAAGGTCTTACAGAGCCCTTGTGCTAACCTCATTGTTGTATGCCTATGAAACCTGGACAGGCAGTGTACTAGCACCATGCCAGGAAACTGAATCATTTCCATTGGAATTGTCTTGGGAAGATTCTGGAGATCACCTGGCAGGATAAAGTACCAGACACTGAAGTCCTTACTCAAACTAAACTGCCAAACATTCAAACTCTGCTTCAGAAAGCTCAGCTCTGATGGGCTGGCCATGTTGTTCAATGTAAAATGTATGCCTGCCAAAAAGACTGCTTTATGGAGAACTCACACAGGACTAGCATTCACATGGTAGTCAGAAAAAGTGATACAAGGACCCTCTCAGGGTCTCTCTCAAGAACTTTGGAATAGATTGTGTGACATGGGAGACACTGGCACAGGACCTCTCAGCATAGTGTGCCCTCATCAGAGAATGTGCTGTGTTCTATGAGCAAAGCAAAATTGAGACAGCTCAAAGGAAATGCAAGATGCGCAGATTTGGAGTATCCACCCCAAATGTTCACATGGCCTATTTGGTGTAGAGCATTCCTAGCTCCAAGCTCATATTGCTGTGATCAGCCACGGTCGAACACATTGAAACTTGAATTTAACATAGTGATGTCATTTTGGTCCTCTTTGAGAACAAAGGATAACAGCCAACCAAGGATTTTGGGAAATTGCTTTGATCCGATATAATTGGTTTTCTTTGTAATCATATGTATTTTACTTTATACATTTAAAAACATTAGAAGGCTTCACAAAACTGCCAGAAGAGTCTGTAACACACAAAAAATTAAGAATCCCTGGGGATGTGCTTTTTTTTTTTTTT
>JAQQSU010017872.1:0-10604 GCA_028627135.1 Pseudochirops cupreus | reverse complement strand
AAATATTGAGGTGAGAGAGGATTAGATTGAGAGGAAATAGGGAGAGACAGAATGGGGTTGAGCATCTCATGGAAGAGACAAAGGATAATTGTTACAATAGAGGGGGAGAACAGGAAGGCAAAAGGGAAAGAGTCAAGAGTCAACCTTACTTTCACTGAACTTGGCTCAGGGAAGAAATGACATAAATTCTAAACTGGGCATCTTGCCACACAGGAAAATAGGGGGAATGGGGATGAGAGGTAAGATGATGGAGGGGAGGGCAGGGTGGGGTGGGAGGGTTGATGGAAGTGCACACTTCTGTAGAGGGACAGGGACAGGGTAGAGAGTGGAATGGGGGGAGGGGGTCAGATAGGAAGGAGGGACATGTAATCAGTCTCTCACAATGTGCCCACTGTGGAGATGTTCTGCGTAATTACACATGTACAGCCTATATTTGATGGCTTGTTCTTCCAGTGGGGGTGGCTGACAAAGGAAGAAGGGAAAGATTTAGAATTTAAAGCTCCATAATCAAATGTTAAAAATATATATGTATATATATATATATTTATCATCATTATTATTATTATTACTAACTACATCCAACTGGGCATTAAGATATACAGGCACTGTGGTAGGGAGATCCATCCTGCCCTATTGGAAAGTTAGAGGAGTAATGGGGGAGGACATAGGAGAGATTAAATTGGGGGAGGGATCATACAAAGGGGATGGCTGTTTTGAGGGGGGGGTAGGGGAAAGATGGGGAGAAAATTTGTAACTCAAAATCTCATGGAAATTAATGATGTAAACTAAAATAAATAAAATATTAAAAAATAAATTTCACTGTATTAGAAAAAAAAGAAAAAGAAAGAAAAAATAGGAAATTTAGTCATAATATAAGACTATGGTAGCTATTGATTAAAAAGAAGTCTAAGTCTAGAACATCAGAATTGATTAATTTAATCAAATCATTCATTTATTTCTTGGTTCATTTATTCTTGCTACCTTAGAAAAAATTATGAAATACAGTCATAGTAAAATAACATAGTAGCTACAGATGAAAAGAAGTCTAAGGCTAGACTATCATTATTGATGAAATTATGATTTATTGGTTCTTAGAGTATGTGGCAGTTGATTTGGGCTTTAAAGAATGGGAAGGAATTCAGCAATGAAAAAAATGAAGAAAGGGGATGTTTCTAGCATCATTAAGGAGTTTTATCAATCAAATGACTTTAATTGTCATATCACAAATTTCTTTCTCCCAAATCTGGATTAAAATAAAATTAGATGTTGTTCATGTGTGTGTATGTTGGCATCAGAGGAATGGGTCTATAACTTTTTTTTTTTTACTCTTACCTACTATGCATGTGGTAATATTATTTTCAAAGAGATCTTATTTATGCATGTATCTTATATTCAGAGACATCCTATGTATGGACCAGAGTATAATTTTCTTTTAAGTTCAACTCTATTAAATGATACTTAGCAGTTTATTAATGTAACACAAACTAGAGTTCAAACAGATAAAGGTTTTCCTTTCCTAAATATCCTTCTTCCCTTTATGATTTCCACTACCTTCACTCTTCTTTTCCACAGGCCATTATGCTACTTCTCAACAAAGCCAATTTCTTTCTTTTTTTTTTAAACCCAATTTCTTGTGTACCCATATGATTTAGAAATGAATCTGAGATGGAGGAAAGGTGGGCCCCATAATTACCTTTCTTTGCTAGGAAATATTTGGAAACAGTGTCTTCTACAAAGTAAGCTCTAATATATCCTTGATGTAAAATGAACAATGAAGAAAATGCAACTTTAGTTACTTTTCCCTCTCTGTTAAGACAGGACCCAACTTTGTTATAAAATGCAAGTTGTTCCCTTTTGTGATCGGTTTCTTTTTTTCATTATTTTTATTTGTTCAATTAAACATTTCTGTGGTAAAATTATAAAGAACAAGATCATCCAGAAATAAGAGATTTGAGCTGGCACCTTCCCACTCTCTCATTTTCAGAAGTGGGGTTCCAGGTTTCTATATAATGATTAATGTTATCTAAGTATTTATCAATTTTGGTGAATTTCTTTTATCTGTACCTCTGGGTTTTAAAAAATTCTCTGTTATAATGATATTTCTCAAAGGGGGACAGAGAGAGGGATTCAAGTAGATATTTAGCTGATATAAAAACAAAAAATATAAACAAAAATGCTGAAAGATTTCTCAGTGCTACAGACAACTTTCTGAGGATATGAGGATAGTCTGCATTAGTGTGCTTGAGAATCTCCATATCAAAATCTTCCAACCACTCCACTCAGCTTTGATT
This sequence comes from Pseudochirops cupreus, assembly GCA_028627135.1. NCBI lineage: Eukaryota > Metazoa > Chordata > Mammalia > Diprotodontia > Pseudocheiridae > Pseudochirops > Pseudochirops cupreus. The sequence goes on along the minus strand of JAQQSU010017872.1, from coordinate 8,313 downwards.
TCAATGTTACACATTATTTTCATTTAGTGTCTCTCTCTCTCTCTCTCTTTCTCTCTCTCTCTCTCTCTCTCTCACACACACACACACACACACACACACACACACGATACTTCCCTTTCCCCCCTTAGAGTATAAGCTAATTTAAGGGACTCATTATTTCTATTTTAACTTTACATCTCCAATGCCTAGCATAGTGACTGGTACCTAGTAAGTACTTGATAAATGCTTCTTAACTGAATGAACATCAGCTTTTTAATCCATCTGCTATTTTTCAGGTAGAAGGCACCAAAGAAAGCCTATTGTCCAACACCTTCATTTGCAAATAAGGAAAGTGAGTCAGAGTGGTGAAATAGCTTGCCAAAGGATACACAAGTGTAAAGTCCAAAAACTAGGATTGCAATCATGTCATCAGGCTTAAAACCATGTATTCCATTGTCTCATAAAGCTTCTCCTTTTGGATCCCCTCATTAGATGTCTCCTTTACAGTGGCCTTGATAAAAGCTGACCAAAGGATTTTATTTAATTCCTCCCTCATTACAACTTGGCACTGCTTGGAGCCAGTATCAGATGCTGCTGAGCTCAGGAAGGACACTGTTCTCTTATGCCTTCTGCAGTTGTTGAAGAGCAAGCTCACATCTTTCCCTTTTAGAGTGAGAATGTCTGTTGCTAGTTATTATCAAGTGAGACACATTTTCAGGCCTCCAGTTTTTTCCCCTTAAAATATCAGATATTACATTTAAAATGATACTCCATTCACAGTTAACTCACCCTTGGAATTAACCCCAGGGAACCCCGTGGTAGGTGTTGTGAGACAGTAATTCCTCCTTACAGATCTTTGGAAAATAACTTTATCTATTCTTGAGGGATAAGGCATTTGATAATACTATTCTTGAGCATTTTCAAATGATACTATATAATCTCATACATTATTACTTGTTTAAAAACAACAACAGAAACAACAGTCTTACTATAAAATATATTTTCTGGCCTTTCAAATCTTTCTATTGTGGTAGAGAAGAAAAGACATCAGATACACAATCTTAAGACCTAGGCTTCAGTGCCGGTTAGGTCCATATGACCTAGCCATAAGGCCTTTTGTTAACCTTCAGTTGTTTAAGGAGAGTGAGAGGCTCTCTAAAAATGCAGATCTGAAATTTTATTTAAGTTGTTAACTTAGTCAGCTAGATAAATAATAGAATAAGTAATCTGTTCATGGTCTTGAAGCCAATCCATGCAGGTGGCAGGACTTCAGCATAGGCTTTAATGATTCCAAGGGCTACCTCTGAATGACCTCATAGAAATATTTTGGGGCTCAGTCTTACAGGATCATATAAGGGAAAATTTAGAGTGAGAAGGGATCCTTTTTAGACTCACTTTCTAATTGAGGAAACTGAGGTCAAAAGTGAATTGCATAGGGTCTTCCTCTATACGGTCACACAGCTGGCAAAAGTCTGAGGCAGGATTTTTATTCAGGTCTCCATGACTCCAAATTTTGTACTCTACTTATGTTGCAACCTACTGCTTTCTACAAAATGAAGATACCTGCACTCAAAATCTGGCACTTTCCCCTATACCCTATGCTGCTTCTTTATTCAAAGAAAGAATTTAAGAAAATAATAACAATAGTTCTAGGTGTTTGCTTGGCCTAATTAGCTTTGTGGCCTTGGACAAATCACTTCATCTCCCTAGGTATCAGTTCTCTCCTCTGTAAAATGGTGGGTTGAACTGGATGGTCTTTAAGTTACTTTCAAATGTAAGAATATGATTATACAACCCTTTCTCCATAGTCACATCTGTCCCACATTATGTTGCATTCTACTAAGGACAGAGAAGCATGCCTCCCTAAAAATCTTTTTTCAATTGCTCAAAACTCTATTTTAATGCTAATAAACAAGTCATGTTGATATTCCCAGGCAAAGAACAATGCTTTAAGTTAGCACTGCCTCTTTAACCTTCTCATGATCTTGCTGTAGAGAGGGGGAAATTTTCACAAGGATAAAGCAAATTTCCAAATGCAGAATCTCAAACCATTGGGAAGAGGAGCCTTTAAAATAAGGATCCTCAGAGGTCATCCCTTCCAACATCCCTGTCTGAAACATGATTCCAATTTACAAGATGCTAAGTATGTATCCCTGACACATAACAAGTGCTTAGTAAAATTGTAGATTGAATAGAGTGTGTACACTGAGGTCTTACTCTTTTATGATTCCCATTCTCAAAGAATGGTGGTAAGAAATGTAAAAAGGATATAAAACTGTTCATACCATCCAGCAATTTATCTCCTCTTGTCATTCTAGCTGTTACTAAGATACAGACTACAGGCTGAGTAACTCTATTAGAGTACAGACAAAAAGAAAAGTTCGGTACTAGAACTAGCAGCAAAACAGCAGTTCTCCATAGTCCGCATAGATGACACATTCCCCTTGCCTGGAATGCCCCCCCCTCCTTCTCTGTCTCCAAGGACTATCACATAAGGGAATAGATTAGGGTCCTTACAGGCCATCTAGTTCTACTCAGTTTCTTTTAAAGGAAGAAAAATTGAAGGCTCAAAAAGAGGGAATAATCTACTTACGGTAAAACAAGTACTTAGTGACTAGTCTTGGATTTCTACCTTGGTTCTCAATCTACAACTTCAGTGCTTTAAGATGTATTAGGAAGTTTTCCTTCTGTATAAAACCTTTTCTGAATACCTCATCCTAAGCTGATCCCTCAGTTTCCTGGTCTCTTTCAGTATTTATTAATCTATGAAATACATTGGGAATTTAACTCAGAAGGACAGGATTTAATATTGGATAAGTATTGGATTAGGAGTTAGAAGCTTTAAGTCTGTATCTAGAATCTCATACATTTTCTCTCTGATCCTGGAGAAGTCACTTTAATTCTTTGCGCCTTAGTTTCTCCAGCTATACAAAGAAGAAAATAGTACTTTGCTGTTATTATACACAGAATGTTCTTCTCAATCCCTTTGGTCATTAGTGCTCTTTCCCATCTCAAGTTATCTCCTAAATACATACCTTTGCAAATGTTCTGTCCCTCCCCCCACCTCTTGGAAAAGGTGAGATCCTCAAAGAAAGGACCTCTCTATTTTCATTTTGAATATGTTACCCCAGAACCTTGCACAATAACTTACAGACAATAGCATCTTCAGAAATACTCATTGAATTGACCACCTAGTCACCTCAATAACATTTCTACTCTCCCCCTCATTCTCTCTACTCAAAAGCCCCCCCTCCCATACTTTAGGCCCTTATTGCTACTTGCATGGGCTACTGAAAAATCCTCCTAATTCATCTCCCTGCCCCAAGTATCTTCCCTTTTCAAACCATCCTTTATAAAAGTGATAAAATTATTTTCCTACAATATGAGTTTGACTTGTATCACTTCCTCATTCAATAAACTACATTGTTTAATATTTAATGATCAAATACAAAATTCTCCACATTAAAAAAAACTTTATAGTACAACTCTAATATGTCTTTCTCTTGTTATTTGCTGATTCAATCATTTACGTACATCCCTTCTGATAGAATATAAGTTTCTTGAAGAGAATAACTGCTTCAGTTTTTGTCAGTATATGATCAGGGCCTAATACTTAGTGCTCCCTAGCAGGAGCTCAATAAATATTTGTTAATTGATTTTCTGATCAACTTATACACTTCAAGGGGCTGAAGGATGGTTTGTGAATTTCATAGATGCAAATTATTAATATTGCTTTTTAATATCTCTTCTATTTTTATCCCCAAATCTTATTTTACTTATAAAAAAAATAACCACAACAAACTTTACCATGCTCACAGTGAGCCTTGTCATTCAAACTGTGAATTCCCTGAGGGCAAGGCTATGCTTTTTGTTTTCTGCTAGATTGCCAAGCATAGTATGTTATACATAACAGAGATTCAATAAATGTGGATTAACTTTTGAAAATCAAGATTTGTCTCAATGGCAATACCCTATTAATTCAGACTCCCTTAATTTGGAATGTGAAACTAATTGAGTCTAAGAGGAAGTTTATCTTTTTGTAAGATTTCCTTTCAAAGTTATGATCGGTAGGCTTTTCCTCTGGATTCCTCCCTCTAGTGGTGAATATGGGTGAGATGTTAAAAGCAGGAGACACATAAAGCTGAAAATTGGGTAGTATGCAGCACAATGTCATCAGATTTACCCACTGTTAATTTAAATGATTTAGAAATTCTTTACAGGATCCTTAAGCCCATACAGAGAAGCAGATCCTTCTTACAAGGTCATTCAACCTCCTAGAAAAAGAGGGACAGGCAAAATATATATATATATATAACAAAACAGAGGGATGGACTCACAACACAAGGAAAATAGGATATATTACTCTGCTCACTGGCCAGAGATGACATGTTTGTTTACACTTCGTCAGCACCTACTATCATCATCAGCTTTAAGACAGTGATCCTCTCCTCTGACTGATTCAGCACCTCAGACAGCGCCTGTTTGCTGTCAAGGATTGTGCAAATTAGTTATATAAACAAGATGCCAGGGGATATTTAAATTGCTGAAGACAGTGATTGACATCTTTTTCTTGTTTAAGTCTTGAAATGAATATGAGTAAAGCCTTAAACCCTAGGATTTAAAGGAAACAGAAAAGGATTGCCAGCTTCTGTGCAGCATAGTCTTAAGCAGCTGCCCAGAAAATGGAGACATGAAGTAACTTCCCCAAGATCACATAGTCAATATGTGCCAAATGAAGGATTTTTAAGCCCTTGTCTTCCTATATTCAAAGTTAGTTCTCTTCCTATTATATTACATAGTCTTAAAAACACTTATAACATTAAAATGGTCAACTCCCATTTAGATAAACAAATAACAAAAACCATTAAAATTTCCTTATGACTATTATAATTATGGTGCAAAAATAACCTTTATTCTTTATACTATATGTATAGGAGTTACTTATTTTCTTCTCCATTCCCTGGGATTCCATCCAGGAACCAAAATTGGTAGCAGAAAAAAAAATGTGGTAGTGAGGTATAGTGGAGGGATGGAATTGAAGTCAAAGGACCTATATTTGAATTTGGGACAAGTTGCTCATTGTCTTTGTGATCATTTCTCTTCCTCCTTTTAGCCTCAGAATCTACCTCATTAAAATAGAAGGGATTAGAATAAAATCACCTCTAGAGATTGCATATAGTTCCCCATCATACATTTATAGTGAAACTACTCTTCAGAGCTGATTAGTGTGATTTCTTTAAAATATTTACTAATGGTTAGAGAAGATACAATACATAGCTGTTGTGGTAGGTGATGGGACTAGATTTAGAGACAGCTTCTCTTCCTGGATGTGCTCTCCCCACTATAAGACATATGGGGACTATTTGTTTCTGTGGTTTTTTTCTGTAAGATCTAGGTTACCTTTATTGAGGCAGCTGCCTAGACTTAAGAACTAATGACATAAGAGAACAAACTGTGCTCCAGTTTCTAAAAGTACCTTAAAAATACCATTAAGTAATCATGTGTGTTTTAGATGCATATTAATTTTATTTTGTTCCTTACATCATGTCATAAGAATCTCTACCAAACAATATATTGGTTTGCTTTAGTCTACTGTGAGTTACTGTAAATACAGGGGAAAACAAAATTATATTTCCTAAAAAATACTATATTTTAAGTTGTTCAATAATCCAGGTCTGCTTTTCCTCCACTCAGTGTGTATTCATATGATTTATCTTTATTATGAAATCTAAAAGAACATGGAAAAAAGAAAAACCTTAAAGTCAGGAGACTTGGGTTCAAATGCTACCACATATATTTAGCAGCTATATGATCACAGGAAAGTTATTTAATCTTTCTGGTCCTTCATTTCTTCAGTCATAAAATTGTGATAATAAAACTTGATTTACTTGCCTCAGATGGTTGCTCTCAGGAAGTCCCTTTGCAAACCTCATTGTGCTATGTAACTCATAGGTAGGTTTGTGATCTGTCTCCACATGCCTGTAATCAACAGTCTAAGTGCCATGTTCTAAATCAGCAGTTCTCAACCTGTGGATCACAACCCCTTTGGGGGTTGAACGACCCTTTCACAGGGGTCACCTAAGACCATCTGAAAACACATATTTCTGATGGTCTTAGGAACCGAGACACTGCTCCTCTATCGGTCTCCAGGCAGGTGAGCCCACATGCAGATATGCTCACACATGAATATTAAAGGGTGGTGGCATTAGGAAGGTTGAGAACCACTGTTCTAAATCATGTCTCTCCCCATTAAAAAATTTTTTTTGACTTACTACTTATTATAGAAAAAAGTACAGATTCCTTATCATGGCATTCAAGGCCTACCAATATCTATTGCTATCCTAAGCTTTCTTGAAATATCTCACATTATTTCCTTTTCCCAGAAGTTTTGCATTCTTTTTTTTTCACGAATTCCTTTGGCAATTTAATAATGTCCATGAACTTCATTCTTTGAATAAGGTTTTAAAATGATATGAAATGTAATATATACTATTACAAAGGAAGTTAATTTAAATTGAAAGTAACCTATTGAGATATTTTTGAAAAATAACAAGCCTCAACTTCCCTGAACAAGATATTTTATCCCCCAATTTTGGGCATTTCATTGACTGCCCTCCCCACCCCCACCCCTCCAAAACCCCCTCTTTCCAGCAAATCTCCCTTGCCTCCTGGTGCCTCGGCACTCATTCCAGTAGCAGCTAAAATCCTACCTTCTACAGTAATCTTGTTTTAATCTCTCTTAATTCTAATGCCTTCCCTCTATTATTTCCTATTTATCTTGCGTATAGCTTGTTTGTGTATAGTACTTTGCATTTTGTCCCTCCTATGAGCTTTGAAGATTGTGAGGGGCAGAGACAGTCTTTTGTCTTTCTTTGTATCCCCAGCACTTAGCAGGGTGACTGACATATAGAAGGTTCTTAGCAAATGTTTATGGACAAAGAGACTCCAGGTTTTGAACCTTGATGGACACTCCAGCTCCAAAGGCACATTATCTCTTGTATCTATCTTGTAAGGTTTTGTATTTGTCAATGATGATTGTTAATTTTTGTTACTCTGTGACTTTAAACAAGTCATTTAAATTTTTGAGCCTTGAATTCTTCATCTAGAAAATGGGGATGGGGGTGGAGCCAAGATGGCAGCATAGAAGCAACAAGGTTCTGCAGCTCCCACATAGCCACCTCAAATACCCATAAAATATGACTCTAAACAAATTTTAGGGTTCCAAAACTCACAAAAATACAGAAAAACACATCTCCCACTGAAGGCAGCTCAGCAGGAAGGGCTCATTGCAGCATGCTGGGAGCTGAAACCAGCCCAGCCTGAAATGGTGGCTTGGCCCCAGGATGGCCAGGATGAGCCACAGCTGGAGCCTTCAGGAGAGTGGATCAGCAGCAGCTGTGGCAGTTTCCAGACTTATCAAGTCATAAGAAACAAAGACAAGGTGAAATGTCAGTGGAACTCAGCTAAATTTGGGGGAGAAAAGTGGTCCAGGCAGACTGCCTCCAGGGCAGAAGCAGCAGCCCTGCAGCCACCTTCACATGGCTAGTTCAGAGCTCCCAGCCTTCAGACTGCAGGGGGGCCAAGCAATTGTTCAGAGGCTAAGTGCTCTTGCATTGAGTGGCCTGGATCTGGATTGTGGTCTTGGGTGGTGATCCTGGGGTGTGTTTTCAGTGAGCCAAAGCTGGTGGAGGTTGCAGTAGCCTCCTAATAGCTCTGGCAGCTGTGAAAACCCCAGCGATTTAGAACACAGCTTTCCCCTCTGGAATCAGAGTTCACAAAGCGAAAAAGTCAAGTAATTGACTGGCAACAACATGAGCAGGCAAAGGAAGCAAAGTAAGAACAGCAACCAAACTTTAGATTCCTTCTTTGGGGACAAAAAGGATCAAAGCATGGAATGGGAAGAAGTCAACACAGAACTCCCACACCAAAAGCTTCCAAGAAACACGAAGACTTCCTACAAGCCACAGAGCAGCTTAAGAAGGATTTTGACAACCAAATAAGAGAAGTGGAGGAAAAATTGGGTAGAGAAATGAGAATGATGCAAGAAAATCATGAAAAGGGAGTCAACAACCTGACTGAAGAAAATAATACCTTAAAAAATAGATTAACTCAAATGGCAAAAGAGGCCCAAAAAGCCAATGAAGAGAAGATTGCCTTAAAAAGTCAACTTTGCCAGATGAAAAAAGAATCTCAAAAGCTTTCTGAAGAGAATAATTCCTTCAGAATTAGAGTGGAGCAAATGGAAGCAAATGACTTTATGAGAAATCAAGATACTATTAAACAGATCCAAATAAATGAAAAAATAGAAGGCAATGTGAAATATCTCCTTGAAAA
>JAQQSU010017871.1:5000-10604 GCA_028627135.1 Pseudochirops cupreus | reverse complement strand
TTTGTTTGTTTGTGCCTTGATTTATCCTTGAGTTTCTGGCAACAGAAGTTGTGAAAGTTTTGAGATGTGCTAGACCCTGTGAACTTCATTGTGTACCAAGAATTGCCTGGAGGACTGGATGAGAACCTGGGAGCTGTCTGCCTCTGAATCCAGGTGACTGTTTGGTGGATTCAGGTAGGAGCTGGGACCATGGAAGAGGATCCAGGGAATCTGAGAGATAACCCTGAGTCAAGATGAAGAAAAGACCTCTCCTTGGATATTGAACATGTGATGAAATTGAAGTTTACTAGACACCAAGGGGTGGAGGGTTTGTGTAATTTTCTAATGATTGTATTTAGTGATTAATGATACTTAGTAATTGTGAATCTGGATAAGTGACTGATTAAGTTAACTTACGATTACTCAATGAGTGGAAGACTGACTTGTGTTGTGAAATGATTGAATGATTAAGTAAGAAGGGTTTCCCCCTTAGGGAAACCAAATTTTTTTGTTCTTTGTTCTTTATTCTAAATACTGTGGCCATTTTGGTGATCACTATGTGGACATTCCAATGTTAAGCTGTTGTGAACACTATATTGTGATTTTCTGTGATAAGATGTAATGTTGTGACTATTATACTGTGATTTGTTGTGAATGTTTACCTTGATTTGTAATGGAATAAATGGAGTGTTCACTATGTTGTGTAATCAGAACCTTAAAAGCTGTTCACAGTAGCATTCTTTTGGGAAGCTGCTTGTGCATGGCATTACATTCATCCATCCCTTTCATTTTGTATGAAGAAACTGGTACAGAAGGAGGTTAAATGATTTACTCATGATCACCCAGGCAGCAAGTGAAAGAAAAAGGATTTGACTCCAGGTACTCTGTCTCCAGAGCCATTGTAACATACTATCTGCCAAAATGTTTAATTTAATAGCTGTGTATACATCTCACATATCATGTATCACAGCCATGATAAATGTCAGAGACAGGATTCTAACTTGTTACCCTGACCCCAAATCCAGTTCTCTATCCTTATGCCATGTAGGTGCCGTTCATAATAAAGAGAACTAAATATTTGATGATTTTTAAATCCTAAAAATTCAGTATTTCTGAAAGAAATTAGACGTGAATATATTATGTACTGGAGAGACTGTAAGGAAACTAGTCTTATGGAAGAGTGTCTTACTCTGGCATTTGTAAACTTGTTTTTAAATGTAATGATAAATATATTTGAATGAAATTAATTCTTTTTTATAATCCTTTGCATTTTGCTTTATGTATATAAAGGGGAGAAGAGGACAATAGACTTCACCACACTGCCAAAGGGATCCATGTCATAAAAAATGTTTAAGGAACTCTGTCTTAAGGAAGGACCTTAATGATAATGAGAAATAGATATTCAACATATATAGGGGATTCCAAAAATCTTGATGTTGTTTTAAGTTATGCTAAGACTTTTGAGACACTCTGTGCATTTCCTATAAACATATACCTAGATAAATACACACATACGTGTATATGTATACATATATGTACATAAACATGTGTGTATGTATTATGAAATAAAATATATTAATGCTTTCATTATATTACTTATACCTATATATAACTACATAAAGAAGACTTGACTAATGATTTCACTGATAAATGTACATATGTATATGTTTGTGTATATGTACCCATTTGTGTGTGTTTGTGTATGTGTTTGTTTAATTTCTCCCTATACCAATAAAATCATAGATTTAACTCTCTATGTGTCTGTATAGATATTAACTTGACTTCCATTGTTATTTTGTCAACTTCATGTATATTCCTTCTTTGCTCACTTTAGTAGGCAAGGCTATCTTCACCAAAGCATTTCTAGTAAGTAGGATATTTCTAAGATATGTAGAAATTACATCACACTGGCTAGGTTACTAATCCAATAAATGATATCAGCAGAACACAACTTCCATGTTTCAAGGCTCCCCCCAGGTCTTCAAAGCTACTTTAAAGGTATCAGGTCACACCAAGCACCCCCTGCCGTACATCACTCTGTCTGAGGTAGTGTTTATTCAATGATAACATTTTGTTCCTGCCATTTGTTTCAAGGGACTTTTATATAGACACATCAGGGCACTGTGATTCCTCAGAGCCTTGGGGCATTAATAAATGCTTTGTGAATAGCACCTCTAGCTAGCCTTCCTTTGGAAGCCTGAAGTTGTAGACTACAGGAAAGAATTGTTATTTTGAGAAAAAAAAATATTACTCAACAGAAGTAAAAATCAAGCTGATGAGGAACAAGAATGACTTTGCATGTGGGTGGTCAAATTTAGCCAGCAGGTTATACCATGCCTATTCTTATTCTCCCTTTTTGTTGAAAAGACCTGAGTGACATGGAGATGGGGAGTCCATTTGGTATGCCAAATCCTTGCTCACCATTAATGCTAAGTATGCCATGGACCATGTAGAGATGAAAGTGTTTAGCGTCCCTGTGGCAGCAATGTCTGTCATCAGGTAAATTTGTTTCCAGGGCAGCTGCCCAAGTTCTCTGTGGGGACTGGGGATAACAACACCTTTAGTGGCAATTGCTTTGAAAACTCTGTCTGCTTTAAGCATCACTGCATTAATGTTGTGGTGCCATATTTCAGTGGTGAGTCAATTACTGCCAACAGCCCACTAGATTTCAAGGGAGGGAAATTTCATGACACAGGAAACACATACAAACTGCTGGGAGGCACACACATTCACAATTTCTCTTTGCAAAATGTAAAGGAAACTGAGCATAAATTCATTTTTTGCCTTAGACTTGACATTCCAATGGATATCTGACAGAAACTACTCATAGTTGAAAATCAGGAATGTCAGAATATGACTTTAGTTTTCCTTGACCATTTTTTAATGTGAGCATATAGAGAGTGGTCAATGAGAATCTCTTCCCTGCCCTCCATTTTGCAATCCTTTTATATTATGTATCAACATTTTTACCCTTACTCCAGTTTCTGACAGAAGTGGCTTTTCTCCTCAACAGGATCCTCCATATGAATCTTTGATCTCTTCTTCTCCCATTATTTCCAGCAAATTCTCCTCACTACCATCCCCACTCTATCTCTAATCTCCAATTCTTCCCCTATTATTTCCTGCAGGCTACAAATATACTGCAACTATCACTATATTTAATTTTTAAAACACACAGCTCAATAGATTATACTTTTCTTTACTCTTATACTATATTTCCCCACCCTTTCTTAGCAAAACTCATTGAAAAAAACTTGATGCTTTCACTTCATCTCTTCTAATTTTCTTCTTAATTTCTTCCAGTCTTATTCCTGATGTCATTACTCAACTGAAATGGCTTCTCTCAAAGTTACCAATATGGACATATCAAATTTAAAAGCCTCTTCTCAGTCCTCATTTTCCTTTATCTTGCTGAAGCATTTAACTCTGTAGCTATCTTTCTTGGAAACTATTTCTGGATTTTCATGTTGCTGCTCTTCTTGGTTCTCCTCCAACATATTCAACTATTTCTTCTTAGTTTCCTTTGTTGGTTTATTCATGTCACTCCCACTAACTGTTGGTATGCATCAAGGCTCTGTCCTGGTCTATCCTTTCTCTCTGTTCTCTCTTATGGTGACCTCATCAACTCCCCTTTGTGGAATTATTATTTCTATGCATAAACCTCACAGAACTATGTTGTTGTTCAGTAGTTTCAGTCATGTTTGACTCTTCTCCCCAAAAGGGATAAAATAGCACCTTAGGACAAACAAAATTTGGGTAAAAATAAAGAAGGATAGTGGCACTACAGGAGTCTCAGGATGAGTAAAAATCCCTGTGAAGAGTAAATACCTGCATTAACAACAAGTGGCAATCACTGTGGTTAGTTGTTTTGGGAGGCTGCCGTGCCCCAAACACAGAAACTTTTATCTCTGGAATAGTGAAGGGACTTGGGCATTTGATCCAGGGAAGACTGAGGTAACCTCTGCTGACAGGGAACCCCAGACCCAGCTGTGCTATGGAGAGAGGTGGGGGCAAAAAGGAACCAGCACACACTGGGTGAATGCAGGAACACTGGGGCAGAATGCCCCTGGTTGTGGGCACTTACAGGAGACTGGAGGTTTGGCTTTGGTTCCAGGCTTGAAGGGAGACCTGAAGATCTAGGGTGAGAGGCACCATCCCCCATATCTCAGTGCTAGAGGTGACTACAAATAATTAAGCTATTACTACAAAAAAAATGCACAGGTAAAGGAGAAAGAATCCAACCATAGAAAGTTATGAGAACAGAGAAGACCAGGGTTCATCTTCAGAAGAGGATATTGCAGCAAAGAAACCCTCTTCTACCCCAAAGAGTAACATCAAATGGTCACCTGCCCAAAAATAATTCATATAAGAGCTTTAAAAAGATTAAAAATCAAATAACAGAGATGGAGGAAAAAACAACAAAATAATAATAATCCAAGAAAAACCAGAAGATTATGAAAAGGAAGTCAACCAGTTAGCAAAGGAGATCTAGAATCTTAAGGGAAAAAGTGGCACCTTTAAAATTAGAACTGGGCAAAGTAAAGCCAGTGACGTTATGAGACCAAAAAATAATTGAGCAAAATATGAAGATTTAAAAAATAGAAGAGAGGGGTGGCTAGGTGGAGCAAATAGAGCACCAACCCTGAAGTCAGGAAGGCCTGAGTTCTAATCTGGCCTCAGACGCTTAACACTTACTAGCCATGTCACCTTGGGCAAGGCACTTAACCCCAATTACCCTACAAAAAGCGCAAAAAGAAAAGAAAAGAAAATATAGAAGAGAAAGTGAAACATCTTATAAGAAAAACAACTGATCTGGAAAACAGATAAAGAAAACAGGAATGATCAGACTACCTGAAAGCTGTCATAAAAAAAAAAAAGAATCTGGATACAATAATACAAGAAATAATTAAGGAAAATTGTCCTGAAGCATTAGAACAAAGAGGAAATAGAAATAGAAAAAATTCACCAATCATCACTTGAAAGAGATCATAAGAAGAAAACTCATAGGAATATTTTAGTCAAGTTCTGAAACCCCCAGTTCAAGGATAAAATATTAAAAGCAATGAGAAAAAAATCAATTTAAATATGATGGTGCCACAATTAGAATCACACAAGACCTATCCACAGAGACATTGAAGGACGATGGGTCTTTAAACACTGTATATTGAAAAGCAAAAGAACTGGGGCACCAGCAAAAAATATCATACCCAGCAAAGTTAAGCATAATGCAAGATTTATACACACACACACACACACACACACACACACATATACATCCCCAAGTTGTTTGTTTTTTTTTAAATAAAGTTCCAGGTAGCCTTATGAAACAGTCCAAAGGAGCACATCCTGTACATTTAGGTAAATGTATTAAAACATTAGATAGATAAATGAATAAAAATAGTTTCTATGAATAGAAGGTCTACTTTTAAAATATTAAACCTTAAACATTCAGTCGTGAGTATGCACATAAAAGAGAAATCAAACTGGATTGTATGTTACCAGTATACAAGGGCTCAATGTTCCAAGTCATGCAATGACCCTACTATAGTGTAAAGGAACCACAAGCATTAGATCTGAACTTTCCCACTCTCAATGCCATTATTTCACTCTCTAAACCACTATATC
>JAQQSU010017870.1:0-10604 GCA_028627135.1 Pseudochirops cupreus | reverse complement strand
TCCATCTCCTGTCTCACCACAGCTCCAACATTCCAGGTTCCTGTATAGTATTAATATTTACAGCATCAGACTTTCCTTTTGCCACCAGATGCATCCACAGCTAAGTTTCCTTCTGGCTTTGACCCCACCTGCCCATTCATTCTTTCTGGAGCTGCTTGGAGTGGTCCTCCACTCTTCCCACCTGAGGGGCTCATCCTCTGATATCATCTCTTTATCATGTTGGTATTGTCTTTAGGCTTTTCTTGGCAAAGATGCTGGAGTGGCTTGCCATTTCCTTCTGCTTTTGTCAGAACTGTCCAGTAGGACTCACGCATTTTGGGTGACCAAGCATGGTGAAGCTCAAAGTTCCATTGACCTATGCAAGCCCCTCCACCAAGGCAAGGCAATGATCCAGAAGGACCTTAGTACACAGTAAGCCCTTCATAAATCCTCATTCTGTGGGTCAGTCAGTCAACAAGCTTTAATGGAGGACACACTATGTGTCCACCACACCTGGTGACATGAGGATAGGCAAAGGGGCAGTTGCTTCTGTCAAGGAGCTCCCAGTCTAACGGGAGAGAGAACAAGGGAAGAACCACGTACAAACAAGGTACAGACAGGATGGCAAAAATTCTCAAATGGAAGACCCTAAGCCTAGGCACTGAGCAAATGCTTGTTAACTTACTGATTGTCGTTCAGTTCGGATTAGCACCAGGTGATTGTAAAAATCTCCTTCCCCCATAAGCAATTGAATGTTTGTTTTCAGGGGCATTGACCCCTAAATCCGGCTGCAAAATCACGAATACAGTTGTTATTCACTCCTTCATAATGACTTGGAGGAGACTACAGTTATTTTGGAGGAGGGGGTGCACTTATTTATTTTGACCACATTCATTGTCAGTCTACCTCGACTTCCCCTTTCATCCAGTGCAACAATTAAAAAAGAAAAATACAGTAAATCTCCTCACAATGAATACAACAGAGTGGCAAAACAAATTCCCACATTGGCCCTTTCCAAAAATATGCCTCATCCTGCATCGAGTTCATTTCCTCCTCCCAGAGAGATGGGGTCTCTGCTTCACCCTTGGGTGCTCAGGCATCAAGGTTTCACCGCTCATGGAGCAGAGCTGAAAGTCTTTCAGGGTCATCAATGAGACCGTCAATAGGCATATTTCAGCTCCTACTGTGTGCCAAACCCTTAGTAATAAGTGCTGGGGATACAAAGAAAGACAAAAAACAATCCTTGCTCGTGAGGACCTCACAGTCTAATGGATGAAAAAACCTGCAAACAATTGTATACCAACTCGATCTACACAACAGTTTGGTGATGATAAACAGAAATAAGGAATTCCTGCCTGAGTTATTGAAGGTTGGAGCTCAGCTTAGGAAAGGCTTCATGAAGAAGGTGTGTCAAGTGGTACCTTTATCTAGTATAGAGGAGACAGAGACAGAGACAGAGAGACAGAGAGACAGAGACAGAGACAGAGAGACAGAGACAAAGAGACAGAAGAGAGAGACAGAGAGAAAGAAAGGTGGGGAGAGAGAGAGAATTTGGAACGTAAAATGCAACAAAAAAATTAAAACTTTAAAAAGAAGATCCCTGTGAGTACCCAGTGGAAAATAGACTGGGGTGGGCAATGGAGGCAGGCAGATAAGCCTTCGCAGACCAGTGGATTAGCCAAGGCAGGAGGTGATGAAGGCTGGCAGGCAGGGATTTGAGGAGGTGACAGAGCAGGGAAAGGGGTCACTTGTGAAAGATGTTACAAAATTAAAATGGACAATCTTGGTGGGAGACAGAATAGAGAGGAGTGAGAGGGAGAGAGGAGGCGACAGTGGAACCAGCTGGTGAACCCCAAGGGAAAGTTGGGGGCCTGACTAATCGGGGGGGCCCTGGACAGTAATAGGGAAGATGGAAACAGGGGTTCTGGGGATACAGATGACATGTCCTTCTTGATAATGCTGTTGTCACTGCTCTGCAGCATGGCACCAAGGTCTTCTCTTGTCCTCTGAAACTGTCCATTTTGTCATTTCTTAGGGCACAATAATATGGTGTCCCTTCCATACACCAGGAGCTGTTTAGCCATTCCCCAGTAGGTAGCACCTCTTCAATTCCCAGGGTTTTTTACTACTATGAAGAGCCACTAGAAATTTTTCTGTAAATATAAAACCTTTGATAGGTGAAAGCTTTAAGTCTGCCCGATAATGAACTGTGTCTGTCAGGTGTGGTCAGGGGGACTGGAATGGAGGGAGGACAGGAGCAAGGATCATGGTACCATAGACTTAGATCTAGAAGAGACATTAGCACTTATCTGGTCCAAGACCCTCATTTCAGCCATGAGGAGATGCAGCTGGGTGGGTCAGTGAGCCCTGGTCCAGGAGTCATCAAGAGCTGCTTTGGAATCCCCGCCTCAAACACTTATCAGCTGTTTAATCTGAAGCAAGTCACTTAACTTCTCTGAGGCTCAGTTTCTCCATCTGTAACATGAAGAAAATGGATTCATTGACTTCCAAATTCCCTGCCAGCTCTAATCTATGGCCCCATTATCTCTGAACCTAAGATTCAGAACTTTCTCTTTCTCTCTCACCCCCCAATTACCACAAACCAAGTCTTCCAATGTCTTAGAATAAATGCTATTCTGGAGTAACCCTCATTGCTATCAGATTTATTCTTACCTCCAAAACTTCCCCTTACCTTTGCCTTCCACCTGAGACCTAATTCAAGCTTCTTAATGAAGTGACGCCAACCCACAGTGGCCTCTCCTTGACCCAGAAGTCCAATAGAAATAAGATGATCTTCAAATGTTCTCTTATCACTCGAATGTCTTGTCTCTTCTCAGTTGAGAATAAGAGCTGGAACTTTAAGGTTTAGAAAGCTCTTTATTAATATTTTCTCATGTGTCCTCATAACAATCCTGGGAGGCAGGTGCCATTTTTATCCCATTTTATACATCATAAAACTGCAGCAAACAGTGATGAAGTGACTTTTCCACGGTCACACAACTAGTACCTGAGACAACATTTGAATTCATGTCTTCAGATTCCAAATTCAATGCTCTATTCACTGTGACTGCCTTCTATTCCAAAATTCTAAGGATACTGACTATAATCTAAGTTTCTTAATGACAGAAATTATTGCATCTTCCATACAGTTCCAGGGGTACAGTAGGTGCTTACCGAATGGAGGTTGAATTAGTTCTCAGCTGTCAAGTCATTATCCTTGCTAACATAGGCCATAAACCAAGGCAAAAGTTAGAAGCCCATGTGATTGTTTCTGATAGATCAGGATCCTCACTCATTACAGAAGGTCCTAGACTACAGTTTACTTCCTTAGGGTCTCTCTTTCACTCATCTAGAGATTTCTTCTGGGAACTACAATTTCTCTCCTCCTCCCCACTGCAGTGATTTACCCAGGGTCACATAAAGAGTGGACAGACAGGACTGGACTCAATGTCCACTGATTCTGGAGTCCAGCTCTTCTGCTCCTCCTAGACCACGTGACTCACTCGATGGGGAGGTCCCAGAATGGAAGAACCTTCTTTAGCCTCCAGGTTCCCTTAAGCTAATTCAGGTCACTTGCACTTTTAGAAAAGTTGTTTGGCAACTTTTGAGTATATATCTCAGGGGCCCCCCTTAACAGAGAGCCCACAGTTTACCTTGAGAGACTTCTCACTTCTCTGGATCATTCCTTCTCTGGACAATCTGGGAAAGTCCTGTCTGACACCATCTAGTATGTTGACAATAATATCCTTGTAGGCACCTGATTCACAAAATCTAAAGAAAGGACAAGTTTATTTTATGAATTTACTTGATCCTTTTTCTCCCTCCCCATACAAGCTATTCCAAACCTTCACTTCTTGCCTCAACTCTCACACAAAGGACATGCTGGAGGTAGCCTGCATCAGCTCACTGAAGCCAGGTGTTTAATTTTCAGTGTGAGCATTTGTACAGTGAAAACAAGCAAATGCTACCAATCAGAGCCCAATTTATTGTTTTGTTAATTCTTTAGACTTAAGAAACTCATAGATAAAGTATAAATAATAAAAATTAAGGTTAAAAGTGTTACATGCATACATTTTTGCTTTGAGAGAACTGGTCGTTAAACATTTACCAACACACTCCTACGCACACGCCTCACTCTCATCCCATTCCATCATCTAAGGACTTAGTGTCTTGTCTCAGTAAGAAAATAGAAACCAGTCACTGAGCTCCCTCCTCAACCTTTCTTTCCATCGCAGACCCCCTTGTCATCATCCTCTACTCTTGGGTTCTTTCCTCAATATTTCATACTCAGGTAGCCTTGCTCCTTTCCAAGGCCAGCATCTTTCCACGAGCCTTCGGCTCTTGCCTTCTCCTTTCTTCCAAGAGTGACCCCTTCTCTGTTTCTCTATTCTACCCTTTCTCTCCATCTCCTACTGTATATTGGTAACTTCCCTACCACCTTCAAATGTGTCCAACATCCCCCATCAATAAAAAAGCTTCAGGAAGCTCTAAAACTCCTTTAGCTTAACCTCCTCTTTCTCTCCTCCATTTCCTAATGAAACTTCTAGGGGGAAAAAAGACCATTTGCTCTGATAGTCTCTGAATCAAATCTTCTCCCCTAGTCCTCAACCTTCTGTTATCCAGTCTTTGGCCTCATCCCTCAACTAAAACTCTTCTTTCCTAGGCTAACAATTACTTCTTAATTCACAAATGCCCTAGTCTTTTCTTTGCTCCCATTCTTCTTGCCCTCTGCTGTGTTTGACACTTATGACCATCCTCTCCTCCTGGAGACACTCTGACCTTTCGGGATCCTGTTTTCTCCTGGTTCTCCTGCCTGACTAAACTTGTCTCAATCTTCTATTGATCACCTAGATCATCATCATTCCCTAGGCTTCTCTTCCTCTTCTTCTTCCCCTTCCTTTGCTCTCTCTCTGTCTCTGCCTCTCTGTCTCTCTCTGTCTCTCTGTTTCTCTCTCTCTTTTTTTCTCTCTCTTTCTTTCTCTCTCTCTCTCTGTCTCTCTGTCAAACTGCTCTCTTTCTACCTATATTCCTGTTTGTCTCTGCCTCGGTCTCTCTCTGTCTCTGTCTCAGTCTCTCTGTCCCTCTCTCTATCTCTGAAACTCTCTCACTTTCTACCTGTATTTCTGTCTGTCTCTGTCTCTGTCTCCATCTTTGCCTCTTCCTCTCACTTTACTGTAATAGATTTCTCCCTCTGCGTCTCTCACTATATCTCTATTTTATCTATCTCTATCTCTTTATGTCTTTTTATCTTCCATTTCCCTCTTTAGCTTAACTGGGCTTAACTTGCATCTCTCAGCAGGTGACTCCCCAATCACTATCTTCAGCCCTAGTCTCTCTCCTGGGCTTTAGGTCAACCTCACGAACTGCTTATTTAGATATTTCAAGTTTTCATGTCCCACAGACATCTCAAAATCACTAAGATGGCATTCAGTAATGATCAATGTTACATCTTTTCATTGGATACCAAAAAAATCAACATCACAAGTGTACAATGAGGTACTCATGCATCAACAGTTTTTCTAAAAGGTCTGAGGGTTTTAGCCCAATATGTGTGAGTAGTGTGGTGTGCCAGCTAACAGATATTACTCAATCTTGAGCTGCACTAACTGGGGCAGAGCTTCTATGACTATGAAGGTGGGGGATAGTCTCACTTTTCTCTGCTCTTCATATACCTCATCTTGAGCATTACATTCAGCTCTGGGGATAATGGTTTACTAAGGAAAATGATACCATGGACAGGGTCCAGAGATCAGCAGCCAGAAGGATAAAAGGTCATCAGTTCATGTCACATGTGGGTGAACTGAAAGAGTTTGGGATATTTAGCCTAGAGTAAGGAATTATCAGGGGGGACATGAGAGCCATGTTCAAGTGAAGGCAGGGATGTCATTGCGAAAGAGATTAGATATGTTCTGTTTGGCCCCAAAAGACAGAACCAGCAGGTGGAAGAGAAAATTGCAAAGAGGCTCAAGAAGACTCAATGTCAGTAAAAACTGTCCAAATTTCCACGAATGAGAGCTATCCAGTAAGGGGAATGGGCTGTCCAGAGATGAATGGGGGAGAGGGAGGAAGCATCACCTTTGAGGTCTTACAACAGAGGTTAGAAAATCACTTATTACTTAGATTACAATGGGGATTCCTTTAGAATATGAATTGTACTCCATTTCTCCATGAAGTCTTCCTTTCCTAAGCCCATGTCTACTAATGTGGTCATACCTTATCTTTCTTGAATTGTATTCCCCTGTATTTTTTTCTCAGTCTAGGAGCAGATGGGGAGCCAGTTTCAAAGCCAGTTTGACTCACTTGCTGATGGGTTACTACTAACTTGAAAATTCTTTGATACTGTACAGTCCAAAACAGATCTCCCATATTATCTTTCCCACTGACCCCACCTGTATGCCAAATTGCCCTTTTTCTATTGAAAGCACCACCATTCTTCCTGTCTGCCAATTTCATAACCTGGGCATTCTCAGTTCCTCACTCTCCTCACTCCACATGTTCAATTGTTCCCCAATCTAGCCATCCATCTTTGTACCATTTTTCTTCCATCTGACCCCTGCTCTCTCCTCACACAGCCTTCACCTCAGTTCCTACCCCAGTCATCTCGCACTGAGATCATGGTAATGGCCTACTCTTTGCTGTCCCTACCTCCAGTCTTTTCCTTCCAGTCAATGCTCAACCCAGCAACTGCCAAACAGATTTCCTTAAGATGAGATATGACCTTATCATTCTCCAACTCAATGATGTCTAGTGGCTCCCTATGGCCTCTTGGATCAAGTAAAAACTACTGTAGTTGGCTTAAAAGGACCTATACAACTTGGTTCCAGCCCTGTTTTCCCCACTTGCTTGGAAATGAATCCCCATCTTTAACTCTACAATGCAAACTGATTTTCTCTCTGTTCCTGACAAACCTTTCCCCTCCTGTCTCCCTGAATCTGTACTGGATGCTCCTATGTCTAGAATGCTCTTCCTCCTCACCTCTGCTCACATAATCCCCATTTTCCTTTAAGATTCAACCAAAGAACCTTTCTGTTATGAAGTCTTATTTCCTGAGCCCATGTCTCCTAATGGGGACCTGCCTTATCTCTGTTTGTTGGATTACCATGTATTTTTGTCTCAGTCTAGGAGTAGATTGAGAGCTAGTTTCAAATCCATTTTGGCTCACTGTCATCTACCCCTTCCACTGGGGAAGTCCCTTCAACTCTGTGCTCTAAGCTTCTCCCAGGGAAGATAAATACCGGAGGTGGTTAAATAAAAGTCATTATAGAAAGGTTCCTCACCTGGAGCTGCCTTGGATCATTGAAATAACAGGTGGACTTGAAAACCAGTACTCAATCTATTTTCCCCACCTCATTGGACATTGCTCCAAACTCACCTTCTCTCTATTCCTCACAAACAACCTTTCCCCTCCAGTGTCCATGAATCTGCACTGGACTTTCTCCATGCCAAAATGACTCCCTCTTCAGCTCTGCTCACACAACCCTTCTTTTTCTTCAAGATTAAACCCAAGCACCATTTCTACATGAAGCCCTCCCTTCTTGAGACCACACCTGTTAATGGCAGCCTCCCCTAACTCCCTGGGATTTTTTCTCTATGCCTTTCTCCATAATCTAGGATTGGATGGGGAGAAAGTTTCAAAGCTATTTTGGCTCAGTGTCAAATCTCCCTTCCCAGTGGCAGGCCCTTCACTTCTGTCCTTTATGCATCTCCCTGGGATGATAAATAGTTGAGAGGGTACCCAAATGCAACAACCATAGAGAAAAGTTACTCAACTGGGGGTTACCTACATCAATGAAATCACAGATCAAGTGGAAAAAGTGTCTTATCACTTTTCATTTATTTATAAATATCTATATCTATATATATATGTATATAGATATAGATACATATAAATGCAAACAGGTATATAGATAGATATAGATATACAGGCATATATACATTTCCATGTACATATATATGAAATATAAATAGGAAAATATATGATATATACAACTATATATATATATATATATATATATATGTAAACATAGCAGTTTCCAGTAACATATGTTTATTGGCTTCTTTTCCTTGATAAATCATTAAAATCAAATCTGTCTCAGAATCCAAAGAGTTAACAAGAAAATAGTCCTTCTCTGCAGGTCTGTATAATGAGCCACTTAAGGAGTCTATAGCGAAGGTGCCTACAGATCATTCCTGGCTTCTCATTGGCTGAAGTTTCTAAAAACCTACACCACCGTTCCCTAGCAACACTCTTCCTCCAACTCAGGGGGCACATAGAGTGGCACAGGGGGGAATCATGGAACATTATTGTGTATTCCGGGCCCTTACTATCCCCAACTCCAACTCCCACACCGCGCAAACAAACAAGGACTCTCATACAGATATCTCCTTTGCATTGTAATTCTAGCACTTTCTGGTCTCACAGGTAAAAGCCTGACCTTTCAGAAGCCTCCTTGACGAACACAACTCTCCTGCCCCATGCACGCAATCCCCCAATTAGGTCTAGAAAATCTGCATATTCATTGCATCCTTCCACACTCAAGTTCAGATGCATATTTAGGATTTATACATTCAGGGGATGGGAGCTCTGAAAGATCTTGCCTCACATATGTTGTGCCCTAGATGTAGAGGTTCTGAAATTGTGACCCATACACACATTTCAGAAGATTGGCAGGGGTTAGGGGTGTCTATATGATTAGTTGGAGGAAAATAACATCTTTATTTTGCATCATCTCTCAATGAAATATACCGTTTCCTTCAATTGTTTAAAAGCATTCTTTTAAGAAGGAGTCCAGAAGCTTCCCTAGATGGCTAGAAGATCTATGACAAAATAAATGTTTACAATCCCTGCACTACCCCAAACCTTCACAATACAAAGGCAAAACAAGACATGCTCCCTGCCTTCAAAGTCCTTCTAAATTAGTGAGGGAAAGGTATAGAAAGCACCTACACCAATAACTGTGATACAAGAAGGAGTATTTTCAGTGTAAAGAACGAGTCCCAGGCAAAATGCTCTGAGAGATCTGAGGAGGGACAAAGGACTTCTCTGGGCTTCATAGCAAAAAGAGGAGAAAGGGAAATCATGGGGATGGCCAAGGATCCACACCAGGCAGAGAGGTCGCAACATATTTCAGGTCTTGTTGTTTTGTTTTCTATCCTCTTAATTCCCTCATCGAGCACTGCTCTTGGTAAATTTGTTGTTCCTGTTCTTCAGTCCTTCACTTGTTTCTTACTCTTCCTGCATCCATGGTCCATAGAAAGCCAAGCCCTTCTGTCCTCCACACGGTCCTGAAGTCTGCCTAAGCTCATGATCCTTGCTACCATGACACTATTTCTCCATCACATCCTTAAACACCCTCCTTCTCCTATTGCCTTCAATTTTTCCCAACATCAGGACCATTTCCAATGCTTCCTGTCCTCCTCTTATGGAGCCTAAAAGTTTAAGCTTTACTTCAGTATTTATCTTTCCAATGAACAGTCTGAATTTCTTTAACTATCGACTGATTTGACCTCCTTGTTGTCCAAAGCACTGTCAAAAGTCTTCCCAGGACCACAATTCAAAAACTCAGCTTTCCTTATACTCCAAGTCTCACAATCATACGTTGCTACTTGAAAAACCACAGCTTTCACTATATGGCTCTTTGTCAACAAGGTGATGTCTCTGCTTTTAATATGCTGTCCCGAGTAACCATGGCTTTCTCTTCAAGGAGCAAGTCTCTTTTAATTTCATGGCTGCAATCACTGTGTGCAGTGATCTTTGAGCTCGAGTATACAAAACCTGACGCAACTTCCATTTCTTCCCCCTCTGTTTGCAAAGAAGTGATGGGACCAGGTGGCAAAATCTGTGATTTTTAATGTTAACTTACAAATCAACTTTTCTAGTCTCCTCTTTCGCCCTCCCCGATAGACTTCTTAATTCCCTTTCTTTAACCTCCTGCCATCAGAGTAGTGTTGTCTGAATATCTGAGATTGGTAGTAATTCTCGTACACATTGCATTCTCTTCATTCCAGCTTTTGATTCCTCCAGTCTGGCATGTTGTATAACGTCATCTGCACATGAGCTAAATAAATACGGTGACAATATAGAGCCTTGTTAGACTCCTTTCCCAGTCTTAAATCAATCAGTTATTTCCCATTTACTTCTAACGGTTGTTTCTTGGGTCACGTACAAACTTCTGCAGTTGGCTTTAAAGGTCCTATACAACTTGGTTTCAACTCTGTTTTCCCCACCTGATTGGAAATGAATCCCCATCTTCAACTCTACAATGCAAACTGACCTACTCTGGGTTCCTCACATACCTTTCCCCTCCTCTCTCCTTGAATCTGTACTGGATGCTCCTGTGTCTAGAATGCCTTTCTCCTCATCTCTGCTCACACAATCCTCATTTTCCTTTAAGATTCAACGCAAGAACAATTTCTGTTATGAAATCTTCCTTTCCAGAGCCCATGTCTGCTAATGGAGAACGGCCTTATCTGTCTTTTGTTGGATTCCCATGCATTTTTTTCTCAGTCTATGAGCAGATGGAGAGCCAATTTCAAAGCCATTTTGGCTCACTGTCACCTACCCCTTCCCCGGGGACACTCCACTCACTTGTGTGCTCTAAGCTTTTCCCTGGGATAATGAATAG
>JAQQSU010001787.1:0-14879 GCA_028627135.1 Pseudochirops cupreus | reverse complement strand
TATGGAAAAATGCTCTAAATCACTATTGATTTGAGAAATGCAAATCAAAACAACTTTGAGGTACCACATCTCTACAGCCAGATTGGCTAAGATGACAAAACAGGAAAATGACAAATGCTGGAGAGGATGTGGAGAAATTGGAACACTAATGCATTGTTGGTGGAGCTGTGAACTGATACAATCATTCTGGAGAGCAATCTGGAACTATGTCCAAAGGGCTATAAATAATTGCATACCCTTTGACCCAGTAATAGCACTTTTGGGGTTGTATCCCAAAGAGATCATAAAAGAGATCATATGCACAAAAATATTTATTCCAGCTCTCTTTGTAGTGGCAAAAAACTGGAAATTAAGGGGATGCCCATCAATTGGGGAACGGCTAAACAAGTTATGGTATATGAATGTAATGGAATACTATTGTGCTATAAGAAATGGGGAGGAGACGGTCTTCATATTCACCTGGAGAGGCTTATACAAACTGGTGTTAAGTGAGAAGAGCAGAATTAGGAAAAATTTGTACACAATCACAGACACATCACATGTGTGATGACCAACTTTGAAAAACTGGATTCTTGTCAGCAACGCACAGTTATAAGACAACTCTACAAGTCTCAGGATTGAAGGAGATCTCTACATTCAGAGAAAGATCTAGAAAGACCAGAGTTTAAATGGAGACTGAAGCAATCTACATGCTATCGTTCTTTTCCATGTTTGGTTTTGTTTCTTCTTTCCCATTGTTCACTCCATTGGTTACAACCCTTCTATACAACCAGACTAATGTCCCGTGTGAAAGTATCTGCAGATTCTATACTTGATTGCATGCCGCCATGGTGGGGGGGGGGGGACGGGAGGGGAGAAAATTTGAAACTCAAGGGATTCTGGAACTGAATCTTATAAACTAAAAGTAAATAAATAAATCAATTTTTAAAAATGAAAAAAAAGGAATAAGAAAAGATGCTTATCTGAGTCAGAAGGTTTGGGTTCAGATCCCAGCCCTGCTATGTAATATGTGTGTGACCTTAACTGCTCAGGACTGACTCAGTTTCCTCCTCTGGAAAATGAAAAGGTTGGGCTAGATTCTCTCTAAAGTGTTTTCCAGCTCTAAATCCCATGTCAGTATAAAATATGAGTAGTAATAGTAAAATGTGAGTTCTTTCCTTGGTGTTTTTATTGTTCTTCAAAGCGGCCTTGTGAGATAGGAACTATAGGTATCATCTCCATTTTACAGAAACAGAACCTGAGAGGTGATGGACTTACCCAGTGTCATACAGATAGAGATGAAATTTGGATCCTGGTCTTTCTTACACAGAAACACAGACTTTGAGAGTTGAATGGGACCTCACCTGCCATCTAGTTTGACCCACACACAAAAGGAAGCTTTCTAACTTCAAACCTAGTGCGTTTTTTACAACGTTGGAGACACCAGGGGTGATGTCATCTACCTCTGAGGTCTCACAGTTGTGACTGAGAGTAGAGTCAAGGTCTCATGGTTACTAGTAAGAATAGACCCAGAAACAAGATGAGAAGGAAAGGGGCACTTAATCCAAGCTACATTAAAGGGTAGATGGGCGGGTGGTGGCTAGGTGGTGCAGTGAATAGAGAGCACTGGCCCTGGAGTCAGGAAGACCTGAGTTCAAATCCGGCCTCAGACACTTAACACTTACTAGCCTTGACCTTGGACAAGTTACTTAACCCCAATATCTACCCAAAAAGGGTAGATAGAGCCAGGCTTAACTAGTAACCAGTGGATAAGCCTATCAAACATGGAAAGAGGTTTATAAGTATAACATAGGATGATAGTAGAAGAAAAGACTAGTAATTTACAGGATTTAATATCCAAGAAGAAAGCATAACAAGGCTATGGAACACGCCCAGCTTGCATAACATACAGGCGCTCTGCATCCTGCATTCTTCTCCTGTGTGGGTGAGAGTAGCCTGCTTTGATTGGCTACCTAGCCAAAGCAGGCTACATCTAACTCTGGCCACACTGAGACCATTTTTCTCTTTCCTGCTACTTCCAGAGGATGAAGATCACAGTCCCTCCACAGAGTAGAAGCCATGAACTGGACAGGGAGGGAAGGGGAGGGGAGGGGAGGGGAGGGATACCTTCTCTAACTCTCTTTTGCTTCATCTCTCAGAAACTGGCCTGTTTGTGTTTGTTTCTGTTTTCCATCTTTGGTCCTTCTCAGTTTTAGGTTCCAGAGGCGATCAATGGAGGTGAATAAACTGGTAAATAATTGGACCCTACATTTCCACCAAGTACAGTCCTATTTCCCTTCTCCCCTGAGTAGTTCTAGTAGCAAATTTCTCCAAAGGCTCATGTTTCCAATAGGGAATATTTAGGGAGCAGGGAGGATTTGGCCCCACGTCTCTCCAGAGTGGGTTTGAAATTACAGCAAAAACAATGTCTCCATCTCTCCTTACATCTCTAGCTAGCCTCTGCAGCTGTACAGTAGTCAGGATGTCACCTCATTTACTCCATCAAATATCAGCAGCTACTTCCCAGTTTAAAGACATCTCTATTATTCCCACATCACCCCCTCCCCCCCAACTTGGCTTTCTCCTTCCTAGCAGCTGACTTCTCTCTACAACCAGAATCAGCCCCTGGGCTGTATTGCATCTTGGGAAAATGAGTCCTTGATCACCTCCAATCATTTCTATGTCTTGGACCCACATCCTCATGGGAAATGTAGTCTTCTTGTTTCATTGCAATACGCTCTACCCACTCTCTCCCAGGTGGAAGCACAATAAGGTTTCTTTGCTCCCTATTTTTTTTAAATTAAGAAATCATATTTTTTTCAGTGTTTTCATCTAAAATCCTTGGTTTATGAATGAATGAAGCAGCTAAACAGGTTCCTCTTGAGTAGAAGACATAATTGCCTAAAGATACAATGTTTTGTTCAAAGTCTTATTTTTTTTTTGCTTCTTATTAAAAATTTAACCAATTTTTAAAGGAAAAAGCTTGATAAGCCCAGAAACTCCTTGCTGTAATGATCAGACCAAGAGGAAGAACATTTTTGGTTAATTAAATTAGTAGAAGTATTTCTTCAGTTATTCTTTGAGCAGATTGAAAGGAAAATCCATAGAGGGATTGAATAGTTTTAGGGAAATGATTCTCCAGGGTATGCTAAAAGCTAAATTGCTTATTGTCCTGTTTTATAAATCAAGATTTTGTCCTCCTGCTCATTCTGGATTGTGAAATTTTGTCTTTTGTTTGGGAGTACTATAAATTGTGTGTGAAAATGACTAATGTCAGAGAGATTTTTTAAAAGACACAATGAATCTCTTTTCTCAGCTTTTTTTCTCATTAAGCAGAGATACCTAGAACCAGAATGTAATTAGTAAATTTATCTCTGACGTATTTGTGCCCCCAAAGTGCAAAATACTGAGTATTTCTTCCGTATCTTTTTCTTTGGGAAAGAATGGGAGAAAAAAAGAGAGAGAGGGCTATTTCTGAGTCTAGAGTATGAAAGAATTGGAAGATGTGCTTGCTGAGACACTGTCAATGAACTCAGATCTTGACTAATGGAAGATTTATCACAGGACTAGAGTAGGGCAAATATTATCATTATTTTCAAAAAGGGAAAGAGATCTTTTCCAAACTATAGACTGATGAGCTAGACTTTGATTCCCAGGAAAATTTTGAAATAGTTTATTAAAAGCCTGGTCTACGAGCACTTTGGAAACAGAAGTAAGTAGAACTGGGTGAAAATATATGCATGTATACATACATGCACATACATAGATACACACATATATGTGATAGCAACAAAGTAAACAGAAGGAAGGAAAAAGGTGAAACTGAGTATCGTGTAACTATAATGATCAAGTTTGGCCATGGAGAACTGAGAAAATATACCTCCTTTCTGCTCTTTGCCTTGGTGGTAGACTATGGGGGAAGCATATTTAGATAGCAGTTTGTCCAAAAGAACCCCTGGAGGTTTTAGTGAAGTGCAAATTCAATGTGAGTCATCAGTGCCTTGGAAACCAAACAAGCTAAAGCAATTGCAGGCTTCTTAAAGAGTGTTATGGGACCTCAAAAAAGGAAGATGTCAGTCTCACTGGACCTTGCCCTGGTCAAATCCCATCTGGAATATGAAGTTTAGTTCTAGTGAATTTTTGGAAGGATGTTAATAAGCCAGTGTACAAAGTTGGCCACTGTTGCAGAGTCAGTTTGAGTGACCATATGTTTTAACCTTGTTTGACCTTTGGGTACATGGGCAGATAGCCTTCCGGAGAGGATGGTCCAAATGTGTACTAATGGTGTGTGCTTGGTGCCTTGGTATGCCAATAAACTCCTTTTGTCTTATTTCCAGAGTTTGCCTTAATTGACCAGGGTGAGGCTTGAACCAAGGTTTCCTCTAAAGCCAGAGTGTGCCCAGAAGAGGGTAGTCAGAATAGTAAAAGGACTATGACAACTAATGACAATGTCACGTGAGGACAGTTTGAAGAGAATGGGATGTTCATCCAAGAGAAGAGAAGAGGGGTGTGTGTGTGATGGGGGTAGGGAGCAAATATGATTACTGACTGAGTCCTTGAAGGATTATCCGGAAAAAAGTTAGATTTCTCTACTTTGCCTCAGAGGATAGAATCAGGGGCAAGAAACTGAAGTTGTACGAGCAGATTTAGGCCTGATATAAGGAGAATGAATCTTTTCCAAGCTGGAGAGAGTCTTCCACCTACAGGGGTGAAGAATTAAATAATCTCATTGTTGGCAGGAATCTCAGAAGTCCATGTATCTGACTTAGCAAAGTCTTTTCCAGGTCAACTCTTTTGTCCTGCTCTGAACATATCCAAGACTTCATTTTGTCCAAATGCCAAGGAAAGGAGAAATAATAGACTTTGGGTTGAGGCTGGTTCGGAGAGGGACATGAGAATTTTACTTTTTTTTTTTCTTGCTCAAAAATGCTTCAATGTATTAGTTAAGCTTTAATGAGAGGAAAACAGAGGTAAGTGGTCTTTGGGAACGTTTTCCAATTCCTCTCTTTCAGCAAAATGAAGAGGGCACAATATGGCTTCATTCTCCGTTAGGGAGTGAGATTATTTAGATGAAATTAATCTGTGGGTTTCATTATCTATCACATGGATTTCAGTGGCAGCAGGAACAGCCTATTACACCTGTTGTCTAAAGTTTTATCAGGTACTTTCTCTTTTGTTATCTTATTTGCTCTGCCTAGGCCCTTGATTTTAATTACAAAAAAGTATTGACACGTAGCTTCCTTATGACTGTTCCTTAACCCTTCACTGAACAAACAAAAAATCATCCCCCAAAAGCACTTGAACATATCCCAGGGTCCCTACAAACTCAAAATACCATCTGTTTTTTTCCTCTCCCATTTTCTAGTCTTCCCTCAGAAAGAAGTTGTTTCTCATTACATTTTCTTGTTTCAAGTTGTGTTTTCTCCATATTTTCATATGTTTAGACGTAGCACCTTCATCCTACAGCTAAGCATGTATTCCAAAGAGGTCAAAAATAGGAAGAAAAGTCCCACATACACCAAAATGTTCATTTTTTGTAATAGCAAAGAATTAGAAACAAAATAGGTGCTCGTCTCTGTCTAAACAAACTGTGGCACATGAATATAATGGAATAACATCGTACCATAAGAAAGGATGAATATGAAGAATTCAGAGAAGCATCAGCAGACTTATATGAACTGATGCTAAGTGAAATTAACAGAATCAAGAGAAATAATATACATGACCATAGTAGTATAAACGGAGAGAATAAAAATCCAAATTGAAGACTGTATAATTAGATATTGACCCCGGCAAAGAGTTGAGAAAATGTACCTACCTCCCTTCATTGCAGAAGTGGGAGACAATGGATGTAGAGTTGTGTAATATACTGACATACAGATGATCTGTTGGTTAGTTTTATTTAAATTAAAATAAATTAAAATAAATTTATTTATTTATTTAGGAAATGCATTTTTCCTCTTTCTTTTTAAATCTTTGTTGTAAGGAATAACTTAGAAGAAATAGGGAAATATTCAGAAATGAAGGTAATGTAAAAGCAAAAAAAGCAGAAAAAAAAGATAAAATTTTGAAATAGTGGTTCCTTCTAACTCTCCCTTTGACTCTGCTTTTTTGCTCATCTCAGGTCTCTTCCTTCCTAGGTTTCAACTTATGGGGTCATAGGATTTAGAACTAGAAGGGGCTTTAGAGGTCTTCTCCACGGTTTCTTAACCTGAGGTCTGTGAATTTGGTTTGTTTTGGTTTTACGTTATGATAAGTGTGTTTCAAAGGGCAGCTAGATGCCTCAGTAGATAGAGGGCTGGGCCTGGAGTCAGGAAGATCTGAGTTCAAATCTAGCCTCAGACTCTTACTAGCTGTGTGACCCTGGGCAAGTCACTTAATCTCTGTTTGCCTCGGTTTTCTCACCCATAAAATGAGGTGGAGAAGAAAATGGCAAACCACTCCAGTATCTTTGCCAAGAAGACCCCAAACCAGGTCATGAAGAGTCAGATATGGCTGAAAAACGACTCAACAACAAGAAGTGTGTTTCAATGTAACTGATTTTCTTTTTAATCCTCTGTATTTTATGGACTTAAAGACATGACTCAGACAGGATCCATAGTCTTCACCACACTGCCAAAAGCATCCATGGCACTCTATCTTTGAAGCCTGTTCCTGACTATTCTGGAATAACCAGATAGTTTCTTTATCTTCCCCCATACTAAGTTATAACTCTTCTCTGCCCTTAAGTGAAAAACACCTAGCAGGTGGTAACCTTGTTCTTCTTTTGTCGTACTTCTAATTACCAGACCAGATTCTAGATTGTTCTGTATTTTTTACTTGGGAGTCCTAATATATCAGAAAAACCTCTTTAGCAGGGTCACAATAATTCTTAGGTCACAGCATCATGAATCGAGAGCTAATGGACCCTCAGAGATCATCTAGCCCAGATATCAGAACAAATTTTGGCTCAAAGCTGAGCAAAAAGATTTCAAAAAATTAAAAAAAATAAATAAACAGGAAAGAAGTTGGAAGAGGCTATGTGACCCTCACAACTTGGCAGAAGATATAGAATCCTGACAATTGGAAGAATAAGACAATGAGACCCTTAGACCTAATAAAGGGAGACTCTTAAGACCTGGGGGAGGGAGAAACTGAAGTGTCCTTAGCATTGGGAGGGAAATATGGGATCCTCAGAACTAAAGAGATGAGAGAAGTGTTAGGGACCTCCAGGGTTGGGAGAGGTGCCATGGAACCTTTAGAGGTAGGCAGGGAGTAGCTGGAGGATCCTCAAAGCTTGGGGGTGGATGGCCAGGGAAACTCAATTCAATTCAGTAAACCTGTTGAGTCCCTACTATTTGCCCAACACTTTGCTAAGTGACAAAGTACAAAAATTTAACAAAGAAAAAAGAAATTTGGGATTTGGGAAAAGCCTGTGGGATTCTTAGAAGTGGCACAGTGGGAGAACTGGGAACCCTCAGGACTGGAAGGCAGGAGATTGCAGTACCCTCAGAATTGGGGAGGAGGTGCTACAGAACCCTCTGAGATAGATGGGTGATACTGTGGTATCATCAGAGTCAGGGAGCTAACAGAAACTTCAATCTGTGGTGGGGAGATAAGCTTGGAAACACAGCCTGTGGGCTGCTGATAACCTTAAAGCCCAAAGGAGGAGATTCCCACTACCCCAGGGTAAGGAAGAAGGAAGGGAGAGGAAAGAAGGAACTCTGTTCATCCCGGACTAAAATCTTCTTTGTTCAGTTCAGCCCTGCTCAGACAGGGATGTCCCTTTCCAACTCAGAGGAAACCTAGGGTAAGGTGGTTCGTGTCATTGCCTTGCAGGAGGAACTATTTTTTAAAATTAGGTCTGTATTTGGCATGACAGCCAGGCCAACTCTATATTTAGTTGTAGAAAACATTTATTTATGAGTCTGTTGAATTGTGGTAAGTTTTTTTTAAAGATCCTTATTTGATAAACATCATCAAGAACAAAATCCTCCAAATTAATAAAGAAAAATTTTAATGAGCTCAAACATAAAATTATAAACTATAAATTATTTATAATTTTTAAAAGTTTCTGTTTCTTTTTAAAAGGAAGCAAACTTTAACAAAATAATCAGAAAATTATTTGCTTTCTTTCCTTTCTTTTTCTCATATATGTGTGTTTTTTTCTCCAGATTTTGCTATCAACCCCTATGCCTACCTTTTCATTTCTACAAGATTTTCATAAGAATAATTTACAATTCTATTGAGGAGATAACTTGATTTAAATATGAGAAGGGGATGGGCAGGCAATAGGAGACCATGCCTTTAGATCCACACAGCTGGCTAAAAATTGTAGGGATTACAAGATCCTGATTACTTTTTGTTTTTCATTTGTGTCCGACTGACTCCTCATGACCCCGTTTAGGGTTTTCTTGGCAGAGATAACTTTAGTGGTTGGCTATTTCCTTCTCCAGCTCATTTAACAGATGAAGAAACTGAGACAAACAGGATTAAGTGACTTGCCCAGGGTCACACAGTGAGTGTCTGAGGCTGTCTTTGAACTCAGGAAGATGAATCTTTCTGACTCCAGAACCCATGCAACATCCACTGTGCCACTTTTATTGACTATTTTATATATATATGTATATATATATAATTTTTTTCAGCTGAGCACAATACTCATAAGTTCTCCTCTAGCTGGGCAGTTTTTGTGCACATGTTAAAAAATCATAAAAGATCCCTTGGTAGACTTAACAACAGAGACTACTTTGTTCCATGAATCCTAAAATGATTGCCATATGAAGCATAAAATGGGGAGACTTTAGATCACCAAAGGTGTTTCCACCATCATGAAGATCCAGCGCAGAATTCAAATCAAAGAGGAATTCTTTATAGATGGCAAGGTCCCTCATATACTTCGGTTTGTAAATAATATTGTAATCATTGCAGTCAGCTCCTTAAACATTGCAGAAACTCCTCAGTGAGATTTGTAGCTACTTGAGAGAATTCTGCCTAAATAGCCCCACAAGAAAATGAAGAATGCCTGTTGTCCAGACTATGATGTATAGTTGGATAAACAGTTCATAATGCTGTTCTATCAGCTCATATATCTCGGACAGGCGTGGAGACGATGAATCGGGTTCAGAATTGGGTAAGAAGATGAGTGTGGGCTGAGTTGCATTTGGGAAACTGCACGGTCCAACCTCTTTGATGAAGCAAAAACTTAATCTTTTTAATAATGAGCAAATGAAAAATCATTTATTAAGTACTTATTATGTGCCAAGTGCTGTACAAAGTACTGGGATACAAATGGAAAAGCCAGGCAATCTGCTCTCAGGGAGCTCTGCTCTGACATTCTGAGGGCTGACAACACGTAGAAGGAGGCTTTAGCTGAAGGTTAGATGAAGGGCCCAGTAGTCCTTTGTTCTGTCATTCAGTAGTGTTTGACTGTTTGTGACCCCATGGACCATAGCAGTCAATACTATCTGTGGAATTTTCTTGATAGAGATACTCGATTGGTTTCCATTTCCTTCTCCAGTGGATTAAGGCAAACAGAGGTTAAGTGACTTGCCCGGAGTCACACAGCTGGATTTGAACTGAGGTCTTCTTGACTTAAGGTCCAGTGCTGTAACCACTGAGCCACTTCTTCCTGTGATATAGAGCAGCAAATCATAGAATACCACATTCTCCAAAGAATTAGAATTGTGAGGAACCCAAAGAGCAATGGAAAGGTACAAAATGGGTATATTATCAACAATGAATATGGTCAGGAAATGGTACAAAGGATGCCATCAAAGAAACAAATGACAGTTTAAGGAAGAGCCCTGGTCATGTAGTAGAAGCAAATAGCTGGTGCAGTGGATAGAGTGTCAAAGTTCAAATCCATCCTTAGATACTCACTAGCTGTGTGACCCTGGACAAGTCATTAACCCTCTGTTTTCCTCAGTTTCCTTATTTGTAAAATGGGGATAATAATAGCACCTACCTCCCAGGGTTGTAATGAGGATCAAATAAGATAATAATTATAAAGTGTTTATTTAGCACAGAGCCTGGCACATTACTGTTGTTTAGCCGTTTTCAGTAACTCTTTGTGACCCCATTTCTGGAGGGTTTTCTTGGCAAAAATACTGGAGTGGTTTGCCATTTCCTTCTTCAGTTCATTTTTACAGATGAGGAACTGAGGCAAACAGGGTTAAGTGACTTGCCCAGGGTCACACAGCTTGTTAAGTGTCTGAGTTCAGATTTGAACCCAGGAAGATGAATCTTCCTGATTTCAAGCCCAGTTCTCAATTCACTGTGCCACCTAACTGACCCCTCTTATTATTAAGAGCAAGGGATGGACAACCCAAAAATAACATTCATGAAATGGTGAGAGACCTAGAGAAAGGTCCCAGGCATTTTGGTTGGATCCTCTATGGAGGACTGAAAAAGTATGAAAAAGTATAAGAAAATATGAATAAGTTGTGATCTGTGGAGACAGTGAACCCCCAATCCAATGATATTACAGGTACACTGAAGTATTTGCTTCCACTCTTATTATCACCTCATGTTTAAAGTGCTTTGTGGGGCATTATCCACTCAGAATGATAGCTCACAGATCCCCACCAGTGTGTTCTTTTTACTAGCCAAATTAGAGAACTTATTAATTCAAAGCAAAAGACATTTAATCAAGAAAATAATAAAATAAGTGACTAGAAAGATTCCTCCATACCCTTGAGGCATATTCACCCACAGATTACTGTCTAAAGATTACTACATTAATACTGAAAAGACACATGTAGGGGTACATGCATAGGGAACAGAGGTAGCTGGGAGGCACTCATGACCCTTATGTTGTATTTCTGTCAAAGTCTTTGGGTGATATCATCATACTGTGTTTTGATGGGCATCTCTGCTGGTTTTCAGCTGTGATGAATCTTTGCTGAGTTGCTATAACAGCAGTTAGGATCTGAAGTTCAAAAAACATAAACTTATTTTAACATTTTTTAAATGCAGGCTCCAGAGAACCACACTGGGGCATTTAACTAGAAAAGCTCTCAGGCAATTAATTCTTTTTAAAATAACATTTCTCTTCTACTTCCTTTTAATCTAACTCTCATCTTAGTGATGATCAGAAAATTTCTTTTAATTCTCATTATGAATTCTTATTGTTACAATAAGAATTAAAAGGAACTTTCTGAGCAAATCATTCCCAGGGCTTCTATCTAGTAAATACGGAAGGGACTTAGGGAAAACTGAAATTAAAAGACTTCTCAATTTTCCATCACATCCCTCTTGTTCCACATAAATCATGGGGAGTGGGCTAGGTAGAGATGAGCAGAAAGGACTGGGGATATTTACCCAACTCCTTCTACCCACTAAGAGCAAAGAAAAAAAATTACTGTCATTTTCAGCATTTCTTTTTTACTTAGTCTATATTCCATTTTCACTCTGCATAATTTTACATGTTTTTTTTCATACTTCTTTATAGGATCATAGGATATAGAGTCAGAATGGACTTTATGAGATTATCCAGTCCCGCTCACTTCATTTTACAGCTGAGGTCCACAGAAGGGAAGTACCTCATTTAGTGTCACACAATTGGTTAAGTAACAGAAGTAGAATTCAAACCAGGCTCCTTCAAATCCAAACCCAGTGATATTTCTACTGTGCCATACTGGTTTTCTTAGTCATCATGTTAAATCCAGTCCTGTGTAGGAAGATGCTGTCAGAACAATAAGGGAATGATTCTCTTTTCTCAGAGCTTTCTTCCATCCTCAGAAGCACAGTCTAATGCTCCCCCTAATACTTTACAAGGGCAGCTAGGTGATCCATTGGATAGAGCATTGGGCTTGGAATCAGGAAGACTTACCTTCATGAGTTCAAATCTGGCCTCAGACACTTATTAGCTGTGTGACCCTGGGCAAGTCACTTAACTCTGCTTGCCTCAGTTTCCTCACCTGTAAAATGAGCTGGAGAAGGAAATAGCAAACTGCTGCATTATCTTTGCCAAGAAAACCCCAAAATGGAGTTACAAAGAGTCAGACACAACTGAACAACAAAACATTTTATGCCTTCTAGTTCTCTGACTTCTTCAGCTTTGTTCTAAACTTCCCTTGCTTCCTCAGACCATTTAGTTCCTCATATTGACTGAAACTATGTTTCTAGCAATCCCTTTTCACAAGATCCAAGGTTGTTGGAAGGAACCTTAAAGATCATTCAACCCAGTGCCCTAACAGTGAAGTAAGAAAAAGGAGGTCAAGGACGATGAAGTGATTTGCCCAAGGTTACTCGGGTGGTGCTCGACTAAAAATGATGTCTCCAGAATCCCAGTCCGATGTTCTCTCCACTGGCACACCCAACAGTCTCATTTTTGCCATGAGAAAACCAAGGACTACAGAGGTTTAGTGACTTCCCAAAGGTCACACAGATAGGAAACAGCAGAGCTCAGTTTCATACCAAAGCCTTCAGCCTCTAAATCTAGGGTCGTTCATACTGTCACGATTTTTGTTTTAATTTATTGATATCTTTTGCTTTTACATCATTTCCATTTCTGAATATTTCTCTACCAGCTCCCCTACCCAACAAGCCATCACTTTTTCCATTTTATTTTTAAGTTAAGAAGCATTTCTCTCTCTCCTCTTATCATTTAAAAGGAAAAAAGGAAACTCTTTATAACAAATACGTATAGTCAAGCAAAACAAATTCCCATTTTGAGAAAATTAACCCACAAACTGTGCCCAGTAAATGCAATTTATCACATCTTTAGTCCCCCACCTCTGCAAGAAGGGAGGGAGTACATTTTCTCAGCTTCTATATGAGTACAAGTTTGGTTATCATAATTTCACAGCATTTGATGTCTTCTTGTTATTCTTTTCCTTTACATGGTTATAGTCATGACATATAATTTTCCTAATTCTACTTACTTCACTCTGCATCAGTTGATATAAGTTTTCTCATGTTTCACATTCATTTTTTCTCATGGAGCAGAAATATTATATTACTTTTATGTAATGTAACTTAATTATCTTTTTTTTCACAGATAGTTACCTATTTTGTTTCCAGTTCTTTGCTACCACAAAAAGACAACAATTGAATTTTCACTCTCTAATAGTCTTGCATGGTATTGGTCCTCCCTCCTGGTCACCTCAAGGATATTGCTATTCTCTAGCCACCTATTATTCCCTATGTCTAAATCAAATATAGTCATCAGAATTCCTAGAGAAAAGTCCCCCTGTTTCAGCCTATTGCCTCATAAGAAACCAGTCTTCACAGGCTGTGCCATTGTTACCTACTAATATTTAATTTAAAAAAGAAAAGAAATCCCTGTTTAGATAATGACAGCTCACTTTTCTTTTTTAAAAAAAATATATTTTATTAAATGTCTCCCAATTTCATGTAAAATCTTTTAACGTGCATTAAAAATATTGAGTTCCAAATTCTCTCCTTCCCTATGATCCCTTCCTCATTCTTAAAAAGGCAAGCAATTTAATGTCAATTATACATGTAAAGTCATGTAAAACATATTTTCGTATTACCCACATTGCAAAAAAAAACCTAGACACCCCCCCCAAAAGTAATAAGTATGCTTCAATCTGCATTCAGAGTTCATCAGTTCTCTTTCTGAAGGTGGATAACATTTTTCTTCATGCATCCTTCAGAATTGTCATGGGTCATTATATTGCTGAGAATAGCTAAATCATTCATGGTTGATCATTACACAATATTGTTACTGAGTTCTAAATTTTCTTATTACCTTCCTTCCCTCTCCGCTCCCTAAGACTGTAAGCAATTTGATATGTTATATATGTGTGCAGTCATATAAAACATATTTCCATATCACTCATTTTGTGAAAGAAGAAATAGATCAAAAGAAAAAACACACACAAAAAAGTGAAAATAGTATGCTTTGATCTGAATCCAGACTCAACCAGTTCTTCTGGAAGTGGATAGCATTTTTCCTCACTGGTCTTTTGGATCTGTCTTGGATCATTGCATTTTTGAGAATAGCTAAGTCATTCATAGCTGATCATCTTACAGTGTTACTGTTATTGTGTACAATGTTCTCCTGGTTCTGCTCACTTCACTTTGTATCAGTTCATGTAAGTCTTTTCAGGTTTTTCTGAAATTTGCCTGCTTGTCATTTCTTATAGCAAAATAATATTCTATTACATTTGCATACCACGACTTGTTTAGCCATTTCTCAATTGATGAGCATCCCCTCAATTTCCAAATCTTTGTCACCACAAAAAAAGAACAGCCCATTTTTCTACAGCATTTTACAGTTTACAAATCACTTTCCTAACAATAGTCCTGTGAAGTTGACAAGGTAGCTCTCTTTTTTCTTGTCTTCTTCCCATTAGAATGTAAGTTCCTTGAGAGCAGGGGAGTCTTGCTTTTTGCCTGTATTTGTATTCCCAGTGTTTAGAACAGTGACTGGTGCACAGTAGGTACTTGATGAACACTTTACCTAGCTATCCATCTATCTATTGTCCATCTAGCCTATCATTTCCATTTTTACACATGAGGAAACTGAGGCCCATAGCGATTAAGTGACTTGTTCAAGAATACATAGCTAACTTTTTGTGGTGGCAAAGAATTGGAAATTGAGGGGATGTCCATTAACTGGGGAATGGTTGAACAAATTGTGGCATATAAATGTAAAGGAATACTCTTGTGCTATAAGAAATGATGAGCAGGCAGACCTCAGAAAAACCTGGAAAGACTTGAATAAACTGACACTGAGTGAAGTGAGCAGAACCAATAGAACACTGTACACAGTAGCAGCTACAGTGTGTGATGACTACCTTTGATGGACTTATCTCTTCTTAGCAATGCAAGGATCCAAGACAACTCCAAAGGACTCATGATGGAAAAATGCTGTTCACATCCAGAAAAAGAACTATGGAGTCTGAATGCAGATTGAAGCACATTATTTGCTCTCTCCCTCTCTTTTTTTT
>JAQQSU010017869.1:0-10605 GCA_028627135.1 Pseudochirops cupreus | reverse complement strand
GCTTCTCAGCTCTTCCCATCCAGCCGCCCCCGGGGCACAGCCGCAGCTTCAGGCCAGGCTGGTTTCGGTTCGCAGTGCTGATATGGTTCCTTGTAGCCGAGCTGACTTTATTGGGAAGTATCTTTGTGTGCGTTTTGGAGTTCCAGGATTGGTTTGGAGTCCTATTTTATGGGTATTTTGGGGTGGCTATGTAAGAGCTGCGATATGTTGCTGCTTCTACACCGCCATCTTGGCTCCGCCCTCACTCTCCACTTTAATTCTGAAGGAATTATTCTCTTCAGAAAGCTTATGAGATTCTTTTTCCATGTGGTAAATTCGACTTTTGAAGGCATTCTTCTCCTCATTGGCTTTTTGGGCCTCTTTTGCCCTTTGAGTTAATCTATTTTTAATGTGTTATTTTCTTCAGTCATGTTGTTGACTCTCTTTTCACAATTTTCTTGCATCATTCTCATTTCTCTTCCCAATTTTTCCTCCACTTCTCTTACTTTGTTTTTGAAATCTTTTTTAAGTTGCTCTATGGCTTGCAGACATTCTTGTTTCTTGGAAGCTTTTGGTGTCAGAGTTCTGACTA
Organism: Pseudochirops cupreus; assembly: GCA_028627135.1. NCBI lineage: Eukaryota > Metazoa > Chordata > Mammalia > Diprotodontia > Pseudocheiridae > Pseudochirops > Pseudochirops cupreus. The sequence goes on along the minus strand of JAQQSU010017869.1, from coordinate 10,034 downwards.
TGTTGTCTTTCTCCCATTCCATGCTTTGATCTTTTTTGTCTCCAAAGAAGGAATCTAAAGTTCAGTTGCTGTCTTACCTTTGCTTCCTTTGTCTGCTCACATTGCCGGTGAATTTCTTGATTTTTTAGCTCTGTGGAACGCTGCTTCCAGAGGGGAAAGCTCTGTCCCAAATCACTGTGGTTTTCACAGCCCCTGGAGTGATTACGAGGATGCTGCAGTGCCCACCAGCTTTGGCTCACTGAAAACACACCCCAGGGCCACCATCCAAGACCTAGATCCCAATCCAAGAGCACTTAGCCTCTGAATGATCGCTTATCCCCTCTGCAGTCTGCAGACCAGGAGCTCTGAAGCAGCCATGTGGAGGTGGCTGCAGGGCGATCACTTCTGCCACTTCCTTAACCTGGAGGCAGTTTGGCCGGACCTGCTTTTCTCCCCCAAATTTAGCTGAGTTCCACTGACTTTTCCCTTAGTCCTTGTTTCTTATGGTTTCACAACTCTGGAAACTGCCACAGCTGCCACTGATCCACTCTCTTGAAGTCTCCAGCTGCGGCTTGTCATGACCACCCCTGTAGCCAAGCCATGGTCTCAGGCTGGGCTGGTTTTCACTCCCAACATGCTGTGATGAGCCCTTCCTACTGAGCTGCCTTCAGCGGAGGATATGTTTTTTCTGTATTTTTCTGAGTTTTGGAGCCTGAAATTTGTTTAGAGTCATATATCGTGGGCATTTGAGGAGGCTATGTGGGAGCTTCAGCATTTTCCTGCTTCTATGCCGCCATCTTGGCTCCACCCTCCCCCCCCCCCCCACTATGTGCTTCTATAAAAAGACTAGTCCACATGATAAAAGAACAAAACAACAATCAGGAGAAGAATACACTGAAAAGCAGAATTGGGAAGATCAAGCAAATCTCTTTTGACAAAGGAATGCCAGACCGAGCTGTTCTACATAGATGCAAGTTGCGGTCAAAAGGGAATCAGCACATACCCAGAGAATTCAGAAGCAGTGCCTAGGAGACACTGCTGACTGCTGGCACTTACAGAAGGTTGGAGGTCTCAGTTTAGTTTTTAAGTGAGAGAGCAGAACTGAAGAATTTGAGGTCAGAGGCACTGCCACCCCTATAACCCAGGACTAGGGGTGATTATAGAAACTAACTTATTACAATTGTTTTTTTTTTTAATGGTGAGGCAAATAAGAAATAATCCAGCCACAGAGAGTTCCTAAGGGAATGGAGAATACTGGGATTCATCTTCCAAAGAGGATACTGAAGCAAAGAGCACAACTTCCACCCCCAAAGAATAATGTCAAATGATCATCTGCCCAAAAATAATTCACAGAAGAACTTAGAAAAGAATTTAAAAATTAAGTGAGATAGATCAAGGAAAATTTAAAAAGCTAAAAAGAAAAAAGAAAAACAACCCAAGAAAAGCAAGAAGATTATGAAAAGACAAATAACCTATAAAGAGATGCAGAATCTTAAGGTTGAATATGACTGCTGGCAAATCAGAATTGGGGGAATTCTGAAAGCAAATATGGTGAAGTAAGAAGTAAATTGCTCTCATTCTCCCTTCTTGGACCTCTGAAAAGCCCAGAAAATAGTGCCCAGGAAAATTCGGGAACAATGGATCCAGGGGAAAGATTTGATGGAGCAGTCTTTTAGCCAAGGAAATTTTGAGGATTGTAAAGAGAGGTCCACATCACTCAGGTACAAGGGGAATGAATTCCTGAATGGGAAACATCAAAGCAAACCATCAACAAGCAAACCAATGGGAGATCCTGAGCTCCTGGGTGGTGGAGCAGGCAAGCAATAGCATCAGGACCCCCCATTTGACTTAATATAGCCAGAGGAATCTGCAGACTCGAGATTAGAAAACCAGCATGTATGCCTGTACAGCCAAGGGCATGCAGGCATCTCCTAGCAGCAGACCTCTCTGTGCTTCAGCAAAGACCCAGGTGGGCAGGCATCCTCCCACAGCTGAAACTTCCCATGCTTTAGAAATGGAGAAATGCCAAAAATCCACACCTGGATTTAACATATGCCAGACACCACCACTAGGACCACAGCTGAGCAACAGGTAACCTGCAAGACCTCTAGACCCTCCAGCTGTCAGGACCTGAGGCCCCAGAAAACAAAGAATAGAACAAGTGGGGGAAGGATAGGAAGGAGGGAAATATAGTCAGTCTTTCACAATATGTCCATTGTGGAGATGTTTTGCCTAACTACACATATAGAGCCTGTATTGAATTGCTTGTCTTCCCAGGGGGGTGGGTGACAAGGGAGGAAGGGACAGAATATAGAATTTAAATTTTTTAAATCAATTGTTAATAAAAATATAGATATAATATTTACATATTATAATGATGATGATGATGATGTTGATGATGATGATGATGACAATGATGATGATGGTATACATGCAACTGGGAAATAAAATATACGGGCACTGGAGTAGGGAGATCCATCTTGCCCTAATGGAAATTCTGATGGGTGATGGGGGAGTGTATAGGAGAGAGCAGATTGGGGGAGTGGGTACACAATGGGATTGCTCCTTTGGGGTGGTGGGTAGGAGAAAGATGGGGAGAAAATTTGTAACTGAAAATCTTGTGGAAATCAATGATATAAACTAAAAATAAACAAAAGTTATTAAAAAAAAAGAAATGATGAGAAGGATGCTCTGAGAAAAAAAAAACTGGAAAGACTTATACAAGCTGATGCAAAGTGGCATGCACTGTTTACAAAACAAGAGCAGTATTGTTTAATATGATCAGCTATATCTATTCTTAGCATTACAATGATCAAGAAAAATTTTAATGACTTATGATGAAAAATGCTTTCCATCCACAGAGAAATAACTGATGTTGTTTGCACACAATTTGAAGCATACTTTTTAAACATTAGTTTTCTTTAGTTTTTTTCTTTTCTTTTCCTATGTATGTTTCTACAATACAGCTAGTATCAAAATAAGTTCTGCATAACTATATGTGTATTTTGAATTGCTCCCTTCTCAATGAAAGGGGTAGGTAGTGAGGAAGAGAGAATACTTGGAACTCAAAGTTTTAGAAATGAATGATAAAAGAACAACAAAAGACAATAATTAGTCACCAACTACTCATTTGCTTCAGTAGAGTGAGATTCCATATTGGGCATTCCCCATACAGAGAAAGTCATAGGTTTGCAAAAGGAGAGAAAATGTCAATGTAGCTATATCTTTGGTCATTAGAAAAGCATTTGAGACAATAAAATAATCTGTTGATAAACATATTTATGAATAATGTCAAAATTTGTTTTTAAATAGGGATAAGCTATTCTGCTGAGATCCAAAAATCTGCATTTGTTATATTCATCAGTCTACAAAAACTCCTCCAGTGAAAACCATATTATATGTAACGTAGTAGTTATAAAGAAAACTGCAGTGGTATTTACGATGTTCTAACCACAGGTTTTCAACCTTCCTAATGCTGCAACCCTTTAATACTCGTATGTGGGCGTATATGCATGTGGGCCGACCCTCCTGGAGATGGATACAGGAGTGGTGTCTCTGTTCCTAGGACCCTTGGAAATATGTGTTTTCTGATGGTCTTAGGTGACCCCATTTGACTCCCAAAGGGGTCATGACCCACAGGTTGAGAACCACTGTATCTAACTCTTTTTGGGATATTACCATTTTAAAATCATTAACCAATTAATACTGCCTTAAGGACAATAAAGACAACATCAAAAAATTTGATCTTTCTTCATTTATCTCAGCTTCTTTATTTTTTATTTTTTTAAATTTTGATTATTATCTTTTACATTTTTGTTTATTTTTAGTTTACATCATTAATTTCCATAAGATTTTGAGTTACACATTTTCTCCCTGTCTTTCCCCTACATACCATCCCCAAAAGAATGATCCCACTGTATACCCCCTGCCCCAATCTGCTCTCTCCTATATCCTCCCCCATCACTCCTCTGAATTTCCCCTGGGGCAAGATGGATCTCTCTGTCCCAGTGCCTGTATATCTTAATTCCCAGTTGTATATAAAAATAAAAATAAAAATTATATATGTGTGTGTATATGTGTGTGTGTGTGTGTGTGTGTGTGTGTGTTAACTTTGATTTCCAAACTTTAAATTCTAGATTCTTTTACCCACCATCACTGGAAGAACAAGCAATTCAATACAGGCCATATACGTGTATATACGCAGAACATCTCCACAATGGACATATTGTGAAAGACTGACTATATTTTCCTCCTTCCTATCTCGCCCTCCACTTGTTCTATTCTCTACTTTGTCCCTGTCCCTTTGTGGAAAAGTGTGCTTCTAATCACCCTCCCCTCCAACCTACCCTCGCCTCCATCATTCCCCCCTTTAATACCCTTCCCCCCCTACTCTACTGTATGGCAAGATAAGCAATTTAGAGTGTATGTCATTCCCTCCCTAAGCCAAATTCAATGAGTAAGTTTGACCCATTCCTTTTTGCCTTCCTGTTCTTCCCCTCCATTGTAACAGCTATCCCTTGCCTCTTCTATATGAGATGCTTAACCCCATTCTGCCTCTCCCTGTCTCCTCTTGTTATATTCCTCTCCCACATCTCAATTTCTCCTCTTAAAATATCATCACTTCCTATTCAATTAATCCTGTGCCCTCTGTCTATGTATACCTATAAACATATATAAACAAACTCACATATGTATTCATATGCATATATTTTCTGCTATATAGACATATGTATATGTATACATATATACATACATATGTGCATATATACAATATATAATTTGTGTAAATATATATGTATATATATGTATATTATACACACACACACACACACACACTCACACATTTATATTCCTTTCACCTATTCTTACATTGGGAAAAGTTTCATGAGTTACAATTAACTTTTTCCATGTTGGCATATAAATAGTTCAACTTTGATAAGTTCCTTTTCCATGTTTACCTTCTCATGCTTCTTGTGTTTGAACGCCAAATTTTTTTATTCAGTTCTGGTTTTTCATTCAGTTCTGGTTTTTTCAGCAAGAATGTTTGAAAGTCCTCCACCTCATTGAATGACCATATTTTCCCCTTAAACATTATACTCAGTTTTGCTGGATAGGTGATTATTTTAATCCTAGCTCCCTTGATTCCGGAATATCATATTCCAGGCTCTTTGATCCCTTAATGTAGAAGCCACTATATCCTGTGTTATCCTGATTTTGTTTCCACAGTATTCAAATTGTTTCTTCTTGGCAGCTTGCAATATTGTCTCCTTGATCTGCAGACTCCGGAACCTCGTTATAACATTCCTAGGAGTTTTCTTTTTTGGATCTTTTTCAAGAGGTGATTAGTGAATTCTTTTAACTTCTATTTTGCCCTCTGGTTCTAAAATATCAGGGGAATTTTACTTGAGAATTTTTTGAAGGATGATTTCTAGGTTCTTTTTTTGATCATGGCTTTCAGGTAGTCCAATGATTTTTCAATTGTCTCTCCTGGATCTATTTTCCAGGTCAGTGTTTTTTTCAAGGAGATATTTCACATTGTTTTCTATTTTTTTCATTTTTTTGGATCTGTTTAATAGTACCTTGATTTCTCATAAAGTCATTTGCTTCCATTTGTTCTGTTCTAATGCTGAAGGAATTATTCTCTTCATTGAGCTTTTGAGATTCTTTTTCCATCTGGCAAATTTGACTTTTTAAAGCATTATTCTCCTCATTGGCGTTTTGGGCCTCTTTTGCCATTTGAGTTAATCTGTTTTTAATGTGTTATTTTCTTCAGTTAGGTTGTTCGCTCTTTTCATGATTTTCTTGCATCATTCTCATTTCTCTGCCCAATTTTTCCTCCACCTCTCTTATTTGGTTTTCAAAATCCTTTTTAAGCTCCTCTATGGCCTGTAACCAGTTTAAATTTTTCTTGGAAGCTTTTGGTGTAGGAGTTCTGACCGTGTTGTCTTCCTCGCATTCCAAGCTTTGATCCTTTTTGTGCCCCAAAAAGGAATCTAAAGTTGGATTGCTGAGCTTGTTTCACTTCTTTTGCCTGCCCACTGCCTATCAGTTACTTGACTTTTGGGCTCAGTAGAACTCTGCTTTTGTAGGGTAGATCTCTCTCAAATTGCTGGAGGTTTTGCAACTGCTAGAGCTATTTTTAGGCCACCATCTCTGCAGCCCCCACTAGCTTTGGCTCACTAGCCACACACCTCAGGCCCATCACCCAAGGCCATGATTCTGATCCAGGCAGGTCAAGGTAAGAGCCCTTAGTCTCTGAATGATTGCCTGGCCACCCTGCAATCTGCAGGCTGGGAGGTCTGAAGCAGCCATGTGGAGGTGACTACATTGTCACTGCTTCAGATCACTTCTAGCTCTGGAGGCAGTTGGCTGAACTCTGTCCCCCAAATTTAGCTGAGTTCCATTCACCTTTTCCCTTTTTCCTTGGCTCTTATGGGTTGATAATTTTGGAAACTGCCACAGCTACCAGTGATCTGCTCACCTGAAAGCTCCAGCTGTGGCTTCTCCTGGAATGCCTGGGGCTGAAATCACATGGGGCTGGGCTCTGCTCCCAGTGTGCTGCAATGAACCCTTTCCATCTACCTGCTGGGCTGTCTTCAGTGGGAGCTTTGTTACTCTGTCATTTTGTGGGTCCTGGATCTCTAAAATGTATTTAGTGTCATATTTTATAGGTATTTGAGGTGCTTATGAGGTGCCACGGAGTTCTCCTGATTTTACACCACCATCTTGACTCCACCCTGAAAGTATCTCAGCCATCTTTAGATAATATTATGTTAGTATCACAAGTACATTTTAATTTGTTTGTGTGGGAATACACCAGCAGAGAGAACAAAGATGTGCATGGAGGAGCTGATATAATTGATTAGACTTAAAAAACTGGAATTCGAAAGGACCTACCAGATCATAAACATGAGAGAGTGATGAGTCCAGGGCAGCTGGGGAACACAGGTGCATCACAACCTATCACTTAGATAAAACTTGGACAGTTGTTTCATGGTTGCAGAAGTTCAATGATTTGGTCAACATCCTACAGCTTGTAAGGGTCCAATGCAGGACTTAAATCAGCTTCTATCCTGACTGCAAGATATATACTCCATCCACTAAGCCATGATGAATCTTTCAAAATGACTTTTAAACATTTTAAAATCTAAATTATGTTTACTAATTCTTTCCACTCAATTTGTAAGCTATTTAGAATCACAGATCTTGGTTGGTGCTTCTCCTTAAATAAAAATGTATGCTTCCTGATTTAAAAATTACTTAGGGAAGAAAATATAAAATGCTTAGTTAAAATGCGTGAAACCAGATTGTGCCCATTACTGGAAAATATAAGAATTTGAATTACAAAATGCAAAATCAAGTGATGAGATTTAGTGTTACTTCTGAATGTCTATAAAAGTAGGCAAGAAACCTCATAATAACAACTTCTCTATGGTTTATAATCTCCATCTAGTTCCCTATGGGAAGAACTATGGAACTTTCACCAAAGCACCTCCAATTACTCTTACTAGGTCTCAATAACTCGTAAGATGGGAAATCTCTCTTAGATAAAAAGGCCCTGAATCATTTAAATGAATATAGAGAAGAGACAATAACTTCTAAAACCATACTTTCATGTTTTGATGCATGGATGACTTTACTGATATGGGTACTCCATACACCAGTCCAATTTGCAAGTCATCCATGACTTTTCATCCTGTGTAACCCTTAAAGATGCTCTTCTTTATATCTTTTATTGAAAATCTATTAAATATACTGCAGGCCTTTCCATTCATCTCTCAAAGATTCTGGCATTATCACTCTCACTTAATTCATGACCAGCTCACCTCTTCTTCCATTTCTAATTGCCTTATGCAATACCTTCTATAACAATTCTTCCACATTTCCTTAATGTCCTGAAAGTTCTCATGAATAGAACTCTGAAGGTATTGAGAGAAACAATTCTGATAAGGAGGAAAACAAGAAGATATCCCAATAACAAGGAATTTTGGGTTTCAAATACTATACTACTGTGCTCATTTGTTTCTTTATATTGTGTACATAATCTGTACTTATGATCAATCTATTTGTTTTTTGCAATACCAAGCTGTTTTAATAACTGCAGCTTTGTAGTATAGTTTTCCTTTTTTCATTGATTTCCTTGAAATTCTTAACCTTTTATTTCTTTGGATGATTTTTGTTATATTTTCTTCCTAGTTTTATAAAGTAATTCTTTGGTGGTTTGGAATAGTAAAAAATAAGTAAATTAATTTATGTATCATTAACTTTCATGTTATATTGACTCAGACACACTGATAGATAATTAATTTTTCTCCAATTATTTAGATCTGTCTCCATTTGTGTGAAGAATGTTTTATAATTGTATTCACATAGTTTCTGAGTATGTCTTGGCAGGTAGATTCCCAAGTATTTGATTCTGTTTCTGTTTAATTTAAATATAATTTATCTCCCCCTCCTCGGTGAGTTTTATTGGTAAAATACAGAAATGTTGAAGATTTATGTTCATTTACTTTAGATACTGCTACTTTTCCAAAATTGTTATTTTAACTGGTTTTCTCATTTGACTCTCCAGGATTCCCCAAGTAAAACCATGATAACATCTTTAAAAAGTGATAGTTTTGTTTCTTTTTTTTTTGGCTGTGTTTATTCCTTCAATTTATGTTTCTTGCTATATTGCTATTGTTAGCAATTCTAGTAAAATATTGGATACTAATCATGATAATGGAAATCTTTGTTTCACCTCTGGCCTTATTGGAAAGACTTCTAGCTTATTCTCATTTCAGATAATGCTTGCTCTTGGTATAGATAGATACTACTCAGCATTTTAAGGAAAGCTTCAATTATATCTAGGATTTCTAGTGTTTTAAACAGGAATGGGTACTGTATTTTGTCAAAAGCTTTTTTCTGTATCTATTGAATTGATGACAATTTGTGTTGTTTTTCTTCTTAATATGGTCACATATGCTTACAGTTTTCTTAATAGTGAATAAGCCCAGCATTCCTGGTATGAATCCAACATATTCCCAGTGCATGATCTGGGTAATATTGCTGTAATCTCCTTGCATATACATAATTTAATTTTTTGCATTGATAATTATTAGGAAAATTATACAATAGTTCTCTTTCTCCACTTTGAATCTCCCTCATTTGTTTATGAAGACCAAGTGGGTGTCATAGAAGGAATTTGGTAGTACTTCTTCTGTACGTGTTTTTTCAAGCAGTTTATATAGCAAGGGACTTAATTTTTCTTCAAATGTTTTATAGAATTTACTTGCAAAAACCATCTCTTTATTGAGTTTTTTCTTTGGGAGTTAATTTGTGACTTGCTATATTTTTTGTATGTATGTATGTTTGTTTGTATGTATGTATGCACGTATGCATTTATCAATGCCATTTAAATTGTCATTTTGCATTTTATATGTATATAGCCATATAGTTGTGCAAAACAGCTAATAATTACTTTTATTCCATTTTCCTTTCTTATTTACCTTTTTCTTTTCTTTTTGGTGAGACAATCAGGGTTAGGTGATTTGCCCACTGTCATAGAGCTAGGAAGTGTCAGGTGTCTGAGGCCACATTTGAACTCAGGTTCTCCTGAATTCAGGGCCAGTGATCTATCCACTATACCACCTAGATGTCCCTTATTTTATTTTGTTTTTGATACTGATAATTTTCTCTCTTTTTTAGTCACATAAGCCAAAGACTAATCTATTGATTTTTTTTAAGTTCACATATGAGTTTTATTAGTTAACTTTTAAATTATTTCTTTTCTGTTTCCTCATTTGTGAATGGGCATAATAACAGCACCTACCTAGTTGTGGTGAGGATCAAATGAGGCAATTTTAAAGACCTTTATGTATGTTAAAGCACCTTTTAAATACATTATTATTATTATTATTAATTATTATCATGCCAGTGCTTGACCTTTTGCTGTTGAACGTTTTGATCAGTGACTTTGAAAAGGTGTATATATAAATGTTATGCTTATTGCATTGTCAGATGACAAAAACCTGGAGGGACAGGTCACCAAGGGATGGTAAAATCAAAATTCAAAA
>JAQQSU010017868.1:0-10606 GCA_028627135.1 Pseudochirops cupreus | reverse complement strand
GAGTCTGATTACATGTCCCTTCTTCCTATCCCGCCCCCCCATCCACTCTCTACCCTGTCCCTGTCCCTCTACAGAAGTGTGCACTTTCATCAACCTTCCCCCCCACCCTGCCCTCCCCTCCATCACCCTAGTAAGACTCATCTTCATGAGTTCAAATCCAATCTCAGACATTTACTAGCTGTGTGACCCTGGGAAAGTCACCTAACCCTGTTTGCCTCAGGTTCCTCATCTGTAAAATGATCTGGGGAAAGAAATGACAAACCACTTGAGTATCTTTGCCAAGAAAACCACAAATGGGGTCACAAAGAATCGGAAACCACTGAAAACAACTCAGCAACAGCATCAATGAAAGTACTAGACCCAGAAGATGTGGGTTGACTTCTAAACGTGTTATAATGTGTAAATAATCTTTGTTATTCTGGCCAACCCTCCAGACCTCAGTCTCTAATTAAAAATGGAGATAATTCTTAGGTGTGGGACATAAAGTGAAAGGGATCTTAGATCATTTAGAGGTGATACATTCATTCAATATTTACCCATTATTGACTTTTCAGAGGTGTTCTGTTCCTGGTGCTGGAATGGGATGGGATGGGGTGTGGGTGCATAGTTTCTCTATCTGCCCTACAGCACTTTGCAAATAATGTTGGTTCCTTTCGGAATCAATAGATGATAGGCAGGTTGAGGGCATTTGTGATATGAAATTCCCAACAGTAGCAAATCTGAACCACTTCTCTCATGATTACTTTGGTATTTTTAGAGTCCAAAACAATAGAATTTCTGGATGCTTCAGAGAATATTTGAAAGCAATTCTCACCTCTGTCCCATCAAAGATATGTTATATATCTATATACTACATATGTGTGCATAGTAATTTTCAAAAATCCTATAAAAATTTCTGATGTCAGTGTATGTAAGTCTCTTAAGCTATCACTTTCTTTAGTGGAACTCAGGCATAGAAAGTTTGTTATCACAGTTCTTAAAAATGATAACTTTTTCAGAAGTATGTTGCAAACTTGACTAATATTTAATGTGAAGGTATATGTAGAACCTATATCAAATTACATGCTGCCATGGTGGGGGAGGAAGGAGAAGGGGAAAGAGAAAATTTGAAATTCAAAGACTTGTGGAACTGAATGTTGTAAACTAATAGTAAATACATTTTTTAAAAATTTCTTTAAAAAAAAGAAAAAAAAGAAGTATGTTGCAAGTACCTGTATGACACATGACCATATTAAACATTAAATTCCAAAAGAATAGAATATTTGTATCATTTATCAATCAATAAGGATTTGAGCTCCTAGCACACCAAGGAAGGATTAGATAAGGTATTTGCCTAGAAAACCCCGATAATCTAATGGGAGAGACAAAATATGAATCCCAAACATTTAGGAATTGAAGACAGTTTTAAAATAACATTGCATTCTGATATACAAAGGCAGCTTGGTATTGCTGATAAGAGTACTGGGTTTGGTGACAGCATGACCTGTGTTCAAATCCTGCTTTGGACAATTACTACCTTTATATGTCTCAAGAAATTACCCAGAACTTAACTAAGTCATGAATGGTTTACAGCAGTGGTTCTCAATCTTCCTAGTGCCGCGACCCTTTAATACTCGTATGTGGGTGTATCTGCATGTGGGCGGACCCACCTGGAGACGGATAGAGGAGCAGTGTCTCGGTTCCTAAGACCATTGGAAATATGTGTTTTTTGATGGTCTTAGGTGAACCCTGTGAAAGGGTTGTTTGACCCCTAAAGAGGTCGTGACCCACAGGTTGAGAACCGCTGGTCTACAGTCTCCTTTGGTAGAGGGAGTTCCCACATTGAATATTCCATGCTGATGAAATCATAGAACCTTTATATATTCTTCTGTATTCAAAATGCTACATTAATGAAGCTTGAGAATAGCGAACAGTGGAATGACACAAAAGGGGGAAGGCAATTTGAAAAGAGGTGGAACAATATAATAAAAAAATACAAAGAGAAAAACGGAAGTTAAGATAATAGGAGAGAAGAGAAGAGGGAAGAGAGTAGTTTGGTTTGGAAGAAAATGTGGCCATACAGAATTAGGAAAGTGTTTATGTCAGAAGACTGACACTCTAGGGCTAGTCATTCTTAAAAAGCAAACCCAAACCGCTTTGTTCCTTGGGAGATTATGATATCGGCTAGTTGACATTATTATTATGTGATTTATGTGTGTTTTCTCTTGTGTCTAGATGTAGGGCAATTCAACAATGAAAAAAACCTATAAACCCAAGGGATAAAAATTGCAGTTATTTTAACCTTCTGGAATTCCAGAGGGTTCTGTTTGACCCCATGATTTATTTCATTGCTGTGACTGCTAATTCTCTCTCTCCCAGTGAAATCCTGTTGCTTGTCCTAGATGTACCCTAGTGGGAAAGATATATAGTGGGAAACAAGGAAGTTCAGTGGAAAAAAAATTCAGACAGAAATGGATTAAAAAGTCGTTTTTATTTGATTGCTATGGTAAAAACTTTGAGAATGAATATTAAAAAAACAGTTTTAAGTTGGAATGAATAGTAGCAGTAGAAATTGCTCTAATCAGTACTTATTTTTTAAAAATCATTTGTCTAATTAAAGTATGAGTGAGCATAAATTTCTTGGTATGTGTTGAGAAGAGAAGAGGAAGTTTGAAAAATTTTAAACTCTTCTTCATGCAATATTTGTAAGCTACAGGGTGTACTTATGTAAAATTATTTTGTTCCTAGTTTCCACCCCAGAACTTTACAATTTAATGAACTATTTTGAGCATTAAGCTGTTTGCTTTATGTGCAACTATAACCACTTCTTGTGTTTATTTTTCTATTGATAGGCCAACTCCAAATGCATGCATATTGTGAAAGCCCAGATGTAGTGCTCTGTGGTAATAAAAGTGACCTGGAAGACCAGAGAGTAGTAAAAGAAGAGGAAGCCAGGGAACTTGCTGAAAAATATGGGTGAGTTTTTTTATGACAAGGTGAAAAGGAAACTGTTGGGTTTTTAAAAGGTGGCTATTATCTTATAAATTTGGAAGCTCAGTAAAAACCTGTTTTAATGTTGACCTTGGGAGACATCAAACTACATGCTTTAAGATCCTATTGAAGTGAATTTCATAGAAGAAAGTTGGCTCATGTGATGTTCTGCTCCATTTTATTTTCTTAGTTGATGGATCCCTGTACAGAGGCGAATATTAGGCCAGGGGAGAGCTGAGATGAAGTAATCCTTATTTTCAGGGACCTCTGGTCCCTAATTGTACACTGTCTGATGTCCAGAAGGGTTTTGTAATTGCTTCTACTTTTTCCCTAGGGCATAAACAGTAAGTATTCTGGAACTAGAGTACTGTCTGTTTCTCTGGATCAAAGGAATCCCATCTTTTAGTGGAACAAGTCAAAATTGGAAGCACAGAGACAGAGGAGTTGCAATCAAGCCTCCCAACCATGGTCTTGGTTGTTATGGTCTCTGGACTCTAAGTCCAGAGTGTTTTCCCTCTTAAATTATCTCCCGTTTACCTCATATAGAGCTTGTTTGTGCATAGTTATATACATGTTGTCTCCCCCGTTAGAAAGTGAGCTTCTGGAGCCTGTGGACTGTTTTTTGTCCTTCTTTGTATCTCTAGTGCTTGACATAGTGTCTTTAGTTCAGTGAATACTTAAATGCTAGTTTAATGGCTGACTAGACTAGGTAAGTAGAGTAGTTTGGGCAAAGTGTGCAGGATGTACAGAAGGGAGGAGATCTTGGAGAAAGGGAGAATGGTTAAGAAGAATTCTTTTTGGCTTAGAATGAGGTGATGTGGTGGATAGTCCAGCAAGATATTATCTGAGATTCTGGTCTATCTTACTGAGTGGTCAGGGGTTTATGGACTGGATTTTGGAGGACTTGTCTGTTACTATTTGTGAAAGGACCTACAAAAAAGGAAGTTTGCTTTTTGTTGATGAAAGTCTCAAATTTCTCTCATTTAATTGAATGGAAAGTTCCACCTGAGTGTGGCAGTGCAGAGGCGTGTGTGTGTGTGTGTGTGTGTGTGTGTGTGTGTGTGTGTGTGTGTGTGTGTGTGTGTGTGTGTGTGTGTGTGTGTGTAGGAGAAAGTATCTTTCTAAGGGAAAAAAAAATCTTAAAAATTTTAGCCTGAAGTTAAAGAGCCAAGATGGGAATTTTACTCTGTCATTATTCATTCTTTGCTCAATCTATTCTTGAAAACAGCAGAAACTACTTGGGGCAAGTGTGCCAAGAAACTGTAGGAGATACGGTTGGGCAAGCAGCATATGTTTAGCCTGTGTAGGACTATGGTTTTCTTTTTTTGACCAGTTACGTGATTTTATTGGTATAGAGAATTCTCTCTAATACAGATTGGCACCTACCCTGTAACCAGAATTTCCTGGAGGTACTAACAGATTAAGTGACTTACCCAGGGTCACAGAGTCAGTAGGTGTCAGAGACAGGACTTGAACTATTTTTTTTTCTGATTTTGAGGTTAGTTCTCAATCCACCATGCCAGATAGTGTCATGAATGGTACCTTATGAAATGTGGACTTGGTTCTGTAGGTAGTGGAGAGCCATTGAAGGTTTTTGAGCAGGGAATGATGAGAAATCAGTGGTGGGTTGTTTTTTTTTTCCAAATGAAGATTAGTTTGGAGGCAGTGTTTAGCATAGGTAGGAAGGATGAAAGACTGGAAACCTGAAGACCAATTTGGGCTCTACTATAGTAGTAATACAGGCATGAAAAGATAGAGATCTAGATTAAGGAAAATGAGATATAAGGAAAGTCCATTGGATTTTGTGATTATGAAATCATTAGTTATAGGGAGTTTCCAGAGCCTATATGCCATCAGTAAGAAAATAGAGGCAGTGAAAGGAAGAAGCAAAATGAGGCAATATGATCCAAGGTCAAAAGTCTATGATTCCATTAAGATATTTGGGTCAAGCAATTTTCTTTTTCTTCCCAAGATGAAAGAGAAGGAAGGGAAGAGCTATGTGTGTTTGAGGGGAAAGAAGGAAACATCCAGGGAAGAGGGAGATATTGGGTGGAATGGTGCCGGAAAATGGAGATAAGCATAACACAGAGGATCTTCATTGTATTTGGAAAGAATACAATCTGGGATAGAGGTTGAGGCATTGGCCTTAGTATTGAGGTTTAGGAGTGCTGGGACCCCAAAATAGTGACATGGCAGGTCCTCCGCAAGGAATTTTACCCAAGCCTTCTTTCAGCCAAAGAAAAACAGAGTTTGTTAAAGACCCTCCGTATTTCATATTGGGTAGACTCTTAAAGAATCTGAACATTTGTGAAGCCCAGACAAGTAGGCCAGATAGAATCTGAGTTCTTGTAATGAGGGCCAGATTGAGTCTGAGCACTTTCATGGAGATAAGATGGATCTTGTATACAGAAAGACTTCCAGGGGTGGCCAAGTAGTCTGGGGGTGACCAGAGGTCGAATCTAGGGAAGATCTTGAAGGGAATGACCAGTATCTTGAGGTGACTAGAGATAGAATTTAGAGAGGATCTAGAGTGGCCAGTAGCCTGGAGAATGAGATTAACGGTGGGAAGTAATTTAACAGAGATTTGGGCATAATGATAATGAAAGGCTTATGGCTCCTAGGGAAGGACAGATCAAGTGGGACAATTCAAGGAAATTTCAAGGTGGGGTTTTCCAGGGTCCTTTAGACAAATGGAACCCAAACTCTTTTGGGGTAAGGGGCAAAGGTGTTGGCTTGGGCCCATACCCTGTCATAAGGAGACTAATGGGGGGACTGGTTAATGAGGGGTCATTCCTGGAAACAGGCTCCTCAAATATCCTTTTGGGTCCCTTAAGCATGCTTGAGAGGATTGATGTAGAGAAAGTGTATCTTGGATAACATTGAGGATGGCTGTGACATCATCAGAATAGTTGGGATTAATCCTGAGGTTGCTGGTGTTCCAGAAAGAGAAAAGATGGTATTGGATCTAGAGATTTAGAAGAGCCAATAGAGGTGATGCTCTGGGGAAATAAGTTATAAATAAAGGATTGGCAACAAGGAAAGTTTGTGTCATCGTTATCTTTTCTAAGTCATGCTCCTTTATCTCAGAAACTTGTACTGTTTTTAAATATTCTGAAAGTAGACATCAATGTACCTTTTCTCAAAAGATAAAGCATTTTCAGACAACTTGTTCACCAAAAAGCAGTACTACATTAGCACCATCTTGTGGAGAGAAGTGAATAATACAAAGTTCCAGTATATACTTGAATACAACTAATTCTATATAAACACAAAGTGTGTAGTTGATTGAAGGTTTGAATTCTTAAGCTAAGCCAAACAATAATGAGACATTCAAGAAGAAAAAAAAGCTTGGAGTTTTTCTCTGAGGTAGTTTTGTGTGTTTTATAAACATTTTTTTCACTTAGAGAATTACAGAATAATTTTACTTATAGAATAAAATGTTTGAAATAAAATGCCATTATGTCCCCAAAGTGATTCTAGAAATTATGCAGTAAGAAGATTGCATATGCATAGTATCATTGATGCTTTTATATATGGCATTCCAAAAATCTTAGTGCAGTTTTAAACTTTTAAAATTGCACTAAGATTTTTGGAATACCCTGTGTACTTGAGGACAAGTAACACAACTCTTAATGGCAAGAACAAGATTAATTTAAATCCAGAGTGGGTGGGAGAAGGGTACTGTTATCTAGACAGGGTTTCTTAACCTTTTTTGTGTGTCAGGACCACCTCTGGCTAGCTGTGAAAACCTATGCATCCTTTTTCAGAATATTGTTTTTAAATAAATAAAGGAAATGTTAAATTTCACAAGGAGGTTAGTAGAAATAAAGATGTAATTACTTTCCCATCAAAGTTTATGGACCTCTTAAATCTGTCTATGGACTCCTTGGAATCCTTAGAACCCAGGTTAAGAACCTCTGATGGAGAGGTTGGTGAACATATTTCCATCCATTCCATTCTGTCAGTAGGATCCATTTATTTCTGTAGAAACTAGAAAGAAGAAAATTTTGATTCTGCTTTTGAACACTGTCAGATGAAATACGAATTTCAAAATACCACAAATATAGCCTTCTTTATAAAAAGGATTTGAAGACATAAGTTCCCTTTTGGGCATAAATGAAGTAGGAAACCCAGGGTGAAGAAAATTCAAGGCTTTCTTCCTAGTGTTCTAAAGCCAGTTCTCTTTTAAAATACCATGAAGAACTGCCTAATGAACGTGATCAAGTAATCAAATACTGTAAGCAACTCTGGGTGTGTGTGTGTGCACTTGTGTGTAAACTCTCAATGGTTTCCCTTCTGGATAGGAAGATCAGAAAAAATGGGCTAAGAGCATGTAGTGTTTTTGTGAGTCACTGTAATAGTTTGCCTCTTTGCAATATCTACCTGCAGTTCCTAATTTTACTCTCCAGTACCAAGCAGAACAAGTCTAATACCTGGAATACAAATATCAGGTGGGTATTCCCTAAGTCTTCTCTAGTCTAAAAATCACTAGTTTCAGACTTTAAAAGTTATTATTCCTGAGCTAATTATATCATTTCCCCCAGCAGAAATTCTTTGTGCAAGTCTATTTTTTGAGCTAGAATTTAAATAGGCAATAGACCTGTGAAAGGATGAATCAATGAATCAGTCTCATGTTATGTACTAAACGATGGACAGATACGTGAGTTCAAACATAGCTAGTTTTTCTTTTATACAGATTCACTGAAAGAGAATATATATATTGCAGAACATATGAATTGTGGGAAGTCCTACAGAATATAGGGAACAGTAAAATATTTCTGCATGACAATACAATATGGAAGAAAGATAGGAGAAAATGGATGAATAACTAAACATTTAAAAAGAACCCATTCTGTGCGTATCTATGTAACCCTTGTGCTATCCTTCATTCTTGCTCTGTAACTGACCCATCTCCCTTTCTATTCATACATATCTTAGATGATATATTTATGACACTTCTTTCATATAAGTCAACATTGCTAATGTTTTGCAAATTACTTGTGCCTACCATGCATCTTTGGATCACTTGTGATCTTGCTTAGAGACTAGTTTTTCATGATTTGTCACCATATAGCATCCCTGGAACAACACTGGTATTAAAAAGATGGGTTTTTGTTTTGAGGAACTGTTTGGGATCGTTAGAAGTACCATTCTGTTCCTCAAATTTAATACAGCCAGCTCTGTCCTGCCTCTTCAATACTGGATCTAGCTCACTGTCTATCTTTAACACCTGTCCAAGATAGATGTACTGACAGAACTAGTTCAAGAAATTTCCACCCACTTACATAACATGACCTGTCTGGACAATAGGGATTCTTTATCCAGTTAGTTTTTCCTGTGTGGGATGTGAGGCTAATTTCTTTGGAGAGATCATGAGAAAATGTTACAGTTTTTTTGGGGGGGAGGGGAGGAGCTTGATGCCCCATAACATCACACTCAAGCAATAACTTCTGGGGGAGTTCCTATTCTAAAGGAAATCTCTTCTGTTTGAACACTGTGCAGGATATTGTCTATGTTAGAGGTAAGCACATTTGGTGAACACATGTCTTTTTATGCTTTGCATGTAGAACATAGCTAGTGAATGGTTGAAGAAATTTCTCTCTAGTTCTCTCCATCAAGGAATCTTCTCTGATCTTTATATACATGAGAACCCTTAGATTGGAGTGAAACCTTTAAGGCTATATTTTGCTCAACTGAATCAAATGTTATTTTTTAATTTAAAAAAGTCTATAAATTACTGGATTTTATATTCTTAGTCAAGTGTTTGACTGTGCAGATATGATCTGTATAAAATTATTTGAGGGCCTGTCTGTTCCCTTCTCTTTTCGTGAGTTTTACCCTTGATGTGTCCATAGATCATTTTTGTAAAAAACAAAATTTAGGTGTGAGAAAGCACACATATGGGTTAGGCCTGTTTTCTTCATCACCTTTTTGACGCTATCAAATTGTTCACTGTCCTTCCTTTTTTTTGAACTGTCTTGAAACTGAGCCCCTTAATGCTTTCACAATTGTGTCTCCTCAATACAGATTTCTCTTGAGTATTCTTGTCTGGTCCAGCTGTCTTTCCTACCTTCGTTTTCTTCAGTGCCATTTACACTTCCTCATGTGACTGTGGATAGACTGAAGTGTTCACTGCTCATTTTGTAGATGATGAAAATAGGTCATCACAGACGTTTCTGAGATGTTCCTTTTTTTCCCCTTTTGTTCTTTTATTAGTTTCATATATCAATGGTCTTGTAATGATTTGGCTTGATTGAGTTTTCTTTTCTTTTTGCAGTTTTGTGAGGTGATGCTTTTCATCTTATTCCCCTTCCCTTCGCATTGGCTGTCAGACCTTTCTCTTTTTCCAGTGTTTGTTAGATAAAGCGGTTTCCGGGCTCTTTTATCTACCATATTTTTCCGTTAAATTCTTTTCACAGCTGGTCTTATGCTTTGAAAATGGCGCTGCAATCGGTGCAGGTATCATTCCCTGAGCTTATTTTCCACTTTTTATCCTTAGTATTTGGTTCGACTAGTTTGGTATTGATTCTGACCTTTGTGCTCTGTGGTCTGACGTACGTACGCTTACTGAGAAAAGGTTCCTGTATTGATAATCAGTTTATTTCCAATTGCCTAAGATCAATTTAATTTATTTTTAAAATGTTATTTAGAGCTTGCCACTGCCTTCTGACTCTCTTTTGGATGGAAATCTTCATGATGTGACAGCTCCCCACGCCCCCGCCCCCAGTCTCAGATTGTAATTGCAATTTTTTTCATCATCCTCTCTTGAATGCTCACTTTCCCACTGAAGTCACTAAGTGTCAGTGTTTCCTTGATTTGGAGGATCTTGTTATTTGGGAGGTTTTTCTTCCACTGCATCTATTCCATTGCAACAGATGTTGACACAATAGCTGCAACTGTCTTCTCTGCAGATACAAGCTTGTCCAAAGGCAGGGAGATATGAAAGCCAGTTTCTTTAGTAGCCACTGAATTGACATCAAATCATGTATTTTTTTATCAGGCATTCTTTACCAAATGACTCGTATAACAATCAACTGTTTTTCTTTTCTTTTTTTTTTGAGGGGAGAGCACAAGGAAAATCTAGGAGTATTTCAGCTTATAAATATAGAGGAAAATGACATGAAATAATATATTAAGAAATGGGAAGAATTTTATTATTCACTTTTGCTGACAGCAAAAATTTTTGAATCCTAGATTCGAAAGTAGGAATGCATGAAGTGTGATTTATAATAAAAACATTTAAGTTTTAATAACTTAAAGCTACACAGTCTTTTGGCATACCCCAAATAAGTCACAGAACAAGCTCATTACTTTGAAGTCCTGTCTCATAAGTACTAATAGCAAAGTTACTGCATTTGACTAGGTTCCAAAACCATCAATGCACTCAGAACTTGTTACTGGAAAGTCACTTTCAAATGTTATTAAACATTGTACATTTTCAACTGCAACAGGAATGAAATCTTGGTCAGTGTCTTTCTTTTGAAATATTGGATAACATTTTAAAAAGTCTTATTTTGATACTCTTTTTATATGAGATTCTTTATTAAATTTTTTTGAGTTACATCTTTTCTCCCCGTCTTTCCCCCGCCCACCACCCCAAAACAGCCATCCCAGTATTTCCCCCCTCCCCCAGTCT
>JAQQSU010017867.1:0-10606 GCA_028627135.1 Pseudochirops cupreus | reverse complement strand
ACTATACATATACAGTCATATGAAATGTTTCCATATTAGACATTTTGTACAAGAAGACTCCAATAAAAAGGATGAAAGAAATAAAGTGAAAAATAGCATACTTCAGTCTGTATTATGACAATATCAGTTCTTTCTCTGGAGGCAGATAGTATATTTCATCCTTAGTCCTTTGGAATTATCTTGGATCATTGCATTGCTGAGAACAGCTAAGTCATTCACAATGCTTCACTGAAGAATATTGCTATTACTATGTACAATGTTCTCCTGGTTCTGTTCACTTTACTATGCATAACTTCATGTAAATATTTCCAGGTTTTTCTGAAATTATCCTGCTTGTCATTTCTTATAGCACAATACTATTCCATCACAATGATATATGACAGCTTATTTAGCCAATTGATCGATGTCACTTCAATTTCCAATTCTTTGCCACCACAAAAGAGCTGCTATAAATATTTTTGTACAAATATGCCCTTTTCCCTTTTTTTCATATTTTTGGGATATAAACCTAGAGGTATTGATCAATCAAAGCGTATGCACAGTTTTATAGCCCTTTGGGTGTAGTTCCAACTTGCTTTCCAGAATGGTTGGATTAGTTCACAACTCTACCAACAGTGCATTTGTGTACTGGTTTTTCCACATCCCTTCCAATATTTGTCATTTTCCTTTTTTTGGTCAGAGTATCCAATCTGTTAGGTTGTGAGGTGCTACCTCAGAGCTGTTTTAATTTGAAATTTTCTAATTAATAGTGATTCAGTACATTTTTTCTTATGAATATAGATAGCTTTTATTTCTTCTTCTGAAAGCTACCTGTTTATATCCTTTGATTAATTATCAATTAGGGAATGATTTGTATTTTTATAAATTTGATTCAATTCTCTATATATTTGAGAAATGAGGCCTTTATCAGGGAAACTTGTAGCAAAAATATTCCCCCAGTTTTCTGTTTTCATTCTAATTTTTGTTGCATTGATTTTGTATACGAAAAATCTTTTTAATTGTATCTAATCAAAATGATCTATTTTACATTTTTAATGCTCTCTACATTTTCTTTGATTCTAAATTCTTCCTTTATCCATAGGTCTGACAAATAGACTCTTCCATGTTTTCTAATCTGCTTAGGGTATCACTATTTATGTGTAAGTCATATACCCATTTTGACCTTATCTTGTTATATAGCGTGAGATGTTGGTCTATACCTAGTTTCTGCCATACTATTTTCCAATTCTTGGTCCCTAAATTCTTAAGTACATCTCTGTCATTTTTTCCTGGAGATGTCTGCATTCACTTTGTGTCAAGCAAAATCTAATGGTGGCTGCTGATCTGTAATGAATGAAACTATAAAACCATTTTCCCATCACTTTTTATTACTTTCCAGGTGTTTATTTCTATCTTATTATGTGATACAGTTCATGTTTCTTTCTTCACTAGAGTATAATTTCTGTCTTTCAGTGTTTTTAATGTGAAGGTTTTCATTAAAAAAAATTAAATTGCAAGAGCTAAAGGGACTTGAAGGCAGTTGAAATTAGCAGCTCAGAAAAGCAGTGCTAAAACAAATGTTTAAGCACTTACTGAGGTGAAAGATGACTGTGATCCAAAATGAATTATTTTTCATTCACTCCCTCGCAGTGCAAAGTAGCCTCAAGGTGAACTTTGGTGTCTGTTTAGGAAATTAGATGGTACTATCTCATTATTTCTCAATGCAACTTTATTGTGATCAGAGAAACGTTTTTCCTTTTGCCAACTTGAAGTCATTAACATTCACATTTTCTACTCAGTGGAAGCTGGAAAGTTTTCCATCTGAGTCCAAATTTATGCTTTATTTTTGTAACATGATCATTTTCTTACATGCTTCAGTTATCTGAATGAGGCATGTCTATAGTTATTGTCACAAAGTTGGCAGTCAACCAAGGTTTCTTGCATTCTCCCACTGAGTGAAACATTCTGATAGCTTTAAATTTGAAGGAAAAATGAAAGATTATTTAAAATACACAAAATAGGTTGAATCCTTGCTCTGCCACTGAGACACAATGCTACTCTGGATATCAGTTAATGTTTTATTACTTCAGTTTCCTAATCTAAAAAATGGTGGAAGTAGGACTAGATAAATTCAATAATCCTTTCTAATATCATCTGATTCCATGACTCTTTAATAGAATGATCAGATATTTCAGAAAGTCTTTGGCTCCAATATTTCAGAAAATAAAATGAAGTTTATTTTACATAGTGTAGAGTATTGCTATATTTTCCTTATGCTCTAAATGTTACCATTTCTGTTGAAGGCACTATTATTCCTTCAGCTATTGAGTTTCACAACCTTGAGTTTATCCTTAATTCTTCCATCTCCCTCCCCCAGTCCCATTTTCAATCAGTCACCAAGGCTTTTCAGTTCTTCCCTATCATGCCATATTTCTCTCTACTCACATGGATACTTCCCTGGCCAGACCCTTATTAACATCTGCAAGAATTTCCTAATTGATCTCTCTGCCTGAAGATACTTCTTACCCCACCCCTGCTATGTCCAATCCATCCCCACACAGCTATCAAAATAATATAAGGCACAAGTCCATTCATATCATCTGCCTACTAAAAATTTTTCTGATGATTTCCCCTTTCCCTGATATAAAAAAAATGCAAACTTCTCAAAATGGCATTTATATAAACAATTTGGCTTCTGCTGTCTATCTTTCCAGTTTATTTTCCATACTCTTCTTCATATTCTAGACAAACAATCCAGAGGTGTGATAGTAAATGCTTGATGCTTAAACAATTAAACCCCAACATGCACTGTTTGCTGGTTTCTAAGGTGTAAATACTCCCAGTAAAAATATTAGAGTTGGCTCAAGCACACTTCTGAAACAAGTCTAATTCTTGTCCCCCAAATTCTATATTCCGTCTCTTGTCTCTATATCTTTGCATGCCCAAAATTACCCTTTTCATTTCTACCTTCTAAGATCTGTGGAATTTTTCAAGACTCAGTTCAATTTACATTTTCTTAGAGGAATTTTATTTCTTCTCCTTTACCAGTTTTTATTGCTCACTCTTAAAAAAAACTTTTTTTGTTTATTTCAGTGTGTGTGTCTGTCTCTGTCTCTCACTGTCTCTCACATATGTATACACACAAACATATAAGTACATGTACACTATATATGCATATACATACATGCATGCATATATTCATATATACATGCACACACGTATGTTTGTGTAATAGTCCACCTTTTTCTCCCAGTAGAAAGAATATACAATACATTTGAAATCAGAGGCTGTTTGTTTTGTCTTTGTATCCCTAGAGTTTAACATAGCACACCATAGGCCTTAAATAAGTGATCATTGCATTAAATTGAAGTACTCACTCAAAAAATATACCTAAATTACTGACTCATGTATTTCCGGATGTCTTAAAAATTATCTTGCTTAAATGATTTCCAACTGAAATGATCTCTGTGCAATATGCTAAAACCTCCTATCCACAGAAGACTGCTATGACTCATAATAATAATGATAATAATAATAATAAGGAAGAAGTAAGGAAAATTTCTTTTGTTCTAGTACCCAGATCTCCTTTTTTTATTGCTCCTCAGAATTTCTTTCAAAAGGATTTGATTACAGATGAAAAATTGCAAAAAGTTAGTTATTTTTTCAATGTTTTAAATCTAGATTTGAATTTAGTTGACTGTCTGCATGATAATATGTGGGAAAACACCTGTTTTTGTTTGTTTGTTTGTTTTACACTTTATTTAGATGGTTTGTAGCAGCTAAAAAACTCACTTCATTGTCATCAGTTATTTAGATTTTGAATCCAGTGATCTGCATTTGAATCATAGGTGTCTACCTTACCATCTCTGTGATTATGTCTTCATTCCTATTTCTGGCACTTATGAAGGAGGTTGTAATAGGTAGGCTCTAAAAGCCTTTGTAATATACACACTCCGTTGAAGCTTTAAGGAACTAATATTTACAAAGTAATAAGCTGGTTGTCAATATATACATTACCTTAGAAGGAGAAACAGTTTGCTGTAGTATAGAGCATGTTGGATTTGAGGTAAGGAGGGCCTGGGTCAAGCTTTCCTACTGACATTTCCAATATGTATGACCAGAAACATGTCACATAAGCTCTCTGAAAATTGTCATTTCCCAACAAACTTCTTGTTGGGAAATCTGAAAATATTCTGGCAGAAAGTAGGTATAGATTACTTAATCTCCCATTATGTACCTAGATAAGCTCCAACTGGAAACATGACTTACACATATAGGGTGATATCATAAACTAAAGAACAAATAAGGAATTCCCTGTTAGACCTATGTATAGTGGAAGAGTTCATGATCAAACAAGAAATGTGGAGAACTACAGAAGTTAAGCCAGGAAATTTTGATCACATAAAATATAGAAGATTTTGCATAAACTAATCACAATAGAAAAACAGATAAATGGGGGCAGCTAAGTGGCAAACTGAATAAGCACCGGTCCTGGAGTCAGGAGGACCTGCGTTCAAATCCGACCTCAGACACTTAACACTTACTAGCTATATGACCGTGAACAAGTCACTTAGTCCCAATTGTCCTTGCCTTCCCCCCTCCAAAAAAAAATAAGAGAAACAGATAAATGGTGGTGGAATGGATTATTGCAACAAGTTTCTGCAATAAAGATCACATTTCTAAGAAACATAGGGAACTACATCAAATTTCTAAGAGTAAGAACCACAAAGCAATTGATAAATGGGTGAAGGATATGAATAGGTAGTTTTTAGAAGAAGAAATCCAAGAAATCATAGGAAAAATGCCCTGGATAACTAAGAGGAAAATGCAAATAAAAAGAATTCTGAAGAATCTGATATTTTGACTAGAGTGGCAAAGATGACAAAAAAAAATAACATTGCTGGAGAGGTTGTGGGGGAGTAGGTACACTAAGGCATTGTTGTTTTAGCTATGAATTAGTCAAAGTCATTCTTGAAAGTAATTTAGAATTATGACCCCAAAGTTATTAAATGATTCATATACTTTGGCCCAGCAATAACCACTATATGTAAACACCAAAGAGATCAAAGAGAGAAGAAAAGAATATCTATGTGGAAGACTACTCATATGGTGACAAAGAATTGAAAACTGAGGGGGTGCCCATTAATTGAAGAATGACTGAAGAAGTTATGGCATATGCATATGTGTATATTTGTGGTTTATGTGCATATGTGTGTACACAAGTATATATTATACACACACACACATATGTCATGGAATACTATTGTTCTATAAGAAATGATTGAAATAGTTTCAAAGAAATGTGGGAAGATCTATGTGATATGATTCAGTATGAAGGTAGCAGAACCAAGAGAACAATTTAAACAATAGCATCAATACTTTAAGACAAAAAACTTTGACATCTTAGGAGTATCAACCCACGAAAGAACCAACCACAATTCCAGAGGACTAAAGATGAAACATGTTAACACCACATGCAGACAGAGGTGTAACGTACTCAGAGTACAATTTGAAACTTTTTTTTTGAACATGCTAAATTTGTGAATTTGTTTCACTCAACTATATATTTTTTGCTATTAACAAAGCAAGTTATTTTATTTCAATTATAATTGATAACAAATTACAGATTTTCCAAACACATTTATTGAACAAATATTATTCTAAAGGCACCTCTGATAATGACTGGCATAAGATTAAAAACTAATTTAAGTTTCTTTGTATTTTGGAGTTAAGGACATGTTGAGTTTTCTTTTTTCCTACACAGAAGATTCCAAAAATTCTTATAGTATATCGTTTCCCCCAACTTTGTCATTTGCTCTTGTTTTTATTTACATCACTTTCTCCCACTTGTCTTAACAGAAAAAATCACAAAAAAGTCACCAAAAATCCTAACCCTTTCCTATACTTGTTCATTAATAATATTTCTTTGGTGAATATTACTTCAACTGGAGGATTAAAATACAGATTTTTCTCTGAAACAAATAATCCAGGATATCACTAATTATCCTGCTAAACTTCTTAGTGTAGAGGATTCAGAATATAATATCTTTGGAGTGTTACTTGAATGTCAAGAAAATCCTAACAAACTGGAAATTCTAAAATAATAAAATCACATGCAGATAAATTGAAAAACATTTTAAAAATTGTAGAAGCATGTCTCTATCTCTTTTATCCCTTACCAAAAATATTTTTAATACAACTTAATTTGATAGACTGCATGAACATACTATGACATCACTATTTCATTCCTGTAAATTTGCTTTAAATCATCTCATACAAGTCTTTTGAGGGGGGTGTGAAAAGTAGGGGTAGAGAACAAGGGGAAAGAGGAAGCAAACCCTACAATATTAAGTTTTAGATAGTACTTATAAGATTCCTTATAGTATGCTGGTCATGGAAACAAAAGCTTGAAAATTAATACTGACTAATATGAATATCTAAATGAGTTAATGACTTTCTAATGTGACCGCTACACCATACCTTAAATATGTACAGTATCAGGAAGAGATGGTTTTGAGGAAAGGATAGCCTGTTGAAAATCCTGTTCTCTACAAGTCAGGTTAAGGGTACCTTACTTATTATGTAGCCTCATGGAAACCATCAATGGGTCACCTTCTAATCTTCTGGATCCATTTCAGCCAAAGAAGTGGAGGGTGAAATTAAGTTCATAAAACCAGCTTCTTCAAAAACAGAACTTAAAAGATGCCTTTGCAGGTTTCTGGAGTTACTACAGGCCTACTGAGAAGTGAACAAGGTTGAGTTTGAAAGATCAATAAATCATTATAGTGACCTGTATCCATAAAAAGTAAATCAACTTTGCTCCCATCAAATACCATTACTTCATTTTCTTTCCCCAGACAGGCAGTATGCCATAACCTGGGTCTTGGCTTAGGTAAATGTATAAGCTATCTCCAACCATTAGTTATCAGTGTGAATCTATCCATCACTTAGAGGAATATTCTATGCACTTAATCCACCAAACAGGAAAAAAAAAAAAGCCTGATCATCAGCAATGGGTGTCAAAGTATGCCGAGACCAATGTTTTGGTTTTTCTCTGTTACTACGAATTCTTCGAGACAAAATCCAAGTATCTAAGTTCAGACAGTGCAACTCATTCATCCTAGTTTGCAGTACTTGTCCTCCAAAAATATAGCCCTTATTTTCAAGTACTGCCCATTTGTGAGCTGCTTGAGGCTGTGGTGGAATTTCATTTTTAATTTCTGGTTAAAACCAAGTTTGTGTGTTTGAGTAAAAAATATGGACATTGTTATGCCAACCCCAGAATATCTGTCCTTCCTAAGATGCATCATGAACAACAGTCTTGGAGTTCATTGTGTTTCCTACATCCATAACCACCAAATATATATTAACCCGTCTTTATATACCCAGCAAGAAAGTTTGTCTTGTGGTGTAGGGGACTGTTCTTTAAAGTTAATGAATTTTCCCCACTGGAATGTTTCATCTCTTGTTCATAAATTGATAAAATAGAGCCGATTGCAGTATCCTTTGTCATCATATCCTCCAAAAATGTAGTTTTCTATTAATGCAAGCACCACAACCTCCTGATATGGGCAGAAATGTTTCCATATTCCTTTCCCATCCCAAATACTTGAAGATATTTATTATGCCCACTTCTCCAAATATTCCTCTCCAGCTAAACATCCCTAATTCCTTCAACCAATACTTTTGTGGCATGGTCTCTGGTCTATTTTCTATTATGAATGTTCTTCAGTTTGTCAGTTCCCCTCCTAAAATGGAACGTCTGCCATTGAACACAACAGTTACATGACCTATACAAGGCAAGAATGATGTTTGTTGTATACATGATGTTCTTCTCTTCCATGTCAACATAAATTGAATGGTAATAAGAAAATAAATGACTTACACTGTAGCCTTTTTACCCTAACTTCACATTTCAAAAGAGATATCAAAGAATTAAAATGAAGGTGTCAGAAGATCTGAGGTCAATGTCTGGCATTTCTTTGTAACAATTTAGATTTAAGTAGTACTACAAGGTTTACTAGGAATTTTATGTACGGTAACTCATATGAGATAATGAATCCTGAAAAATTATGGATATTAGCATCTATATTTTCTAACTGGGGAATCAGAAATTGAAAGAGATTAAATGACTTCCTTATTTCCCCATAGGAGGTGTGTACCAGTATTCAGATACAATATTTTGACTTCAAATCTAATACTTTCTCCAATATGATACATAACCTCACTCTGCCCCAATTTTTTTATCTATAAAATTGTCATGGTAATACTTGTTTTATCTGTATGATAGGGTTACTGTGGGAACAAAATTAGAAATTATAAATAAGATACTTTGCAAATATAAAATGTTGTACAAATGTGAGTTTTTATTTTATCAATCCAAGGAAGTTGTCTGATATTTTCTGTCTCTAATGTATTTTCCTTAGAATATTTGTATGCATATATATGCATATGTGTGTATAATATTACTGTCCAATCCATCAAACAGGAATTGAGAATTTAAAGACTGTATAAACCAATTAGTCATTTATATTTCTGTTAGTGAAGTCGACCACTAAAACATTTACTCACAATTAAATATTTGAAAAATGTGCTATTAAAACATTGATTCATTAGTACTTACTAGTTGCAGATTTTTTTCAAACCCTAATTCTAAATTTAATTATATTCCCCTTTTGTATTAAATCAGGTGGGAAAATCATTATTCATAGAGTGAGTTAATACCCTCCATGGACTTTTAATAAATTTTAATTGCATTTCACTGAATATTATTAGAATTCCATTTAAGGTAAAACCTGCATCTAGGAATATTAAACGCATATAAATAACAAATGACACTGTGCTTCCTTAACTTGGAAACTATTCATTGGGGAGTAGAAGAAAATAAGGGCAATTTGGTAATGGTGACAGACAAGCTGTATACATTATTTTTTTTTGCTTTTTTTTTTGAGGGGGGAGGGCAGGGCAATTGGGGTTAAGTGACTTGCCCAAGGTCACACAGCTAGTAAATGTTAAGTGTCTGAGGCTGGATTTGACCTCAGGTCCCCTGACTCCAGGGCTGGTGCTCTATTCACTGTGCCACCTAGCCACCCCGGCTGTGTACATTATTAAAGCCAAATTCAATAAGCAATTATCAAATGTATACAATGTGTCCATCACTGTATTAGGTGCTAGATATACAGGGATAAAAATGAATCAGTTCTTACTTTCATAAAACTTACATTCAATTGGGTGAAAAGTATAAAAAATACAATTTTGGGGTTGCAAATTGGTATTTATTATTTAAGTTCAAGAATAAGCTATGAAGGGAGTGGGTCATATTCAGAACAAAGAATCAAAGATGGAACCCTGGAGGAGGAGAAGGAGGGAGGAAAGGAGCCTCCTAGGACTGTGGAAGACAGGGAGACCAGAGCCTCTCACCTGCATGTGCTCTAGACCAGTTTGATTGTGATTTTGGAGCCTTGCTCCAAGGCACCTAATGAAGCATGCAATAAGATGAAGTGACAGAAGGTATAGTTTCAGGAAAATATCAAAGGACAGCCAAAGTTACACATTCAACCAAAGGTGGGGGCTAGCATTCTCCCTGGATCAGCAGTACCACTTCCTTTTATGGAACCAAAACACAGAAGTTTGATAAGTTGCATCCCACACCTTTCAACTCTTACAAACCATTCTTGTAGTTAAAATCTGTGCTAAAGAATTCTTTCATGGCCTCTCTAACTTTTTGCTTCTAATTTCTTTAAATATGCATCCAACTTGTAAGCTGCATGTTCAAGAACTGCCACTTGCTTGTCAGTTAAAGTG
The DNA here is from genome assembly GCA_028627135.1 of Pseudochirops cupreus. NCBI lineage: Eukaryota > Metazoa > Chordata > Mammalia > Diprotodontia > Pseudocheiridae > Pseudochirops > Pseudochirops cupreus. The sequence continues at coordinate 823 of JAQQSU010017867.1, read as the reverse complement.
ATCTCATCCAGATAAGGCTGAGGTGCTGTATATTTCTGATTGAAGTCCTTTAGGTTTTGATGTATATTTACTGCAATGTCTTTCTTTTACAGATAGTTCAAACTAGTCAGTTTGTTCATATTTTTCAGAAGTTTATAGTCTTCACTGGTGGCTGTCAGCTTGCCTGGCAGATATATGGCTATTTTGGAGAACATCTCCCAGCACAGGCCCATGATGTCCACCTTGATGTGCTCTGTGGCCTCCTTTACTGTCTTCACCACTGCAATATCTAGACTGGAGAAGGAAGGAAGGAGAAAAGATGGATTGAAGTTCCCTACTAGGATAAACAGGACCAGACCAAAAGCAAAGACAAGAGTCATTAGTTGTTTAAGTACACAAATAATTTATCTTAACTTCCCTTATAAGGAGAGAGAGAGATGTCTAGACAATTCAAGTAGCTCTCTCTAACACTGTATCATACCTCTGTGCCATAATTATGATCTGTTTCCTGAATATCTCATTTAGTTCCTCTTTTTGGTTATCTGGTATTTAAACTCATGAATAGGAAAGACATGGTTTCTGGGATGCATAAGACAGGAAATAGGAAGGAAGTAACTACTCTCTTGTCATGGATCACCAATTTGGAAAGAACAAATTTCAAACAGTTTAGAAGAGGTCCAGTAACACCTATGGCTTAAAATTCTAAAAAGAAAATCATCCCCAAAAGAATGAACAACTCCCAAGAATCAAATTCTGAAGATGTTCCCTCGCTAAATAATCTTCAATAGCCCCATTTTTCTTCCAAGAAAATACAAATTCCTGCCTTGGATTTGAAAGCCATTCA
>JAQQSU010017866.1:0-10606 GCA_028627135.1 Pseudochirops cupreus | reverse complement strand
AGTCCCCCTGCTATCTGCAGGCCGGGGCGGGAAGCTGCAAAGCTGAGGCGGGTGCAAAACCTCTGCCTTTCACTTTTCCGCTCTGGAGGCCTTCCGGCTGGACTGCTTATCTCCCCCTTTCACAATTCCCATTCACAGCTGCAGCTAATCCGCTCACCTGAAGCTTCTCAGCTCATCCGCTCCTCCCGTCCAGCCGCCCCCGGGGCACAGCCGCGGCTTCAGGCCAGGCTGGTTTCGGTTCGCAGTGCTGATATGGTTCCTCGTAGCCGAGCTGACTTTAGTGGGAAGTATCTTTGTGTGCGTTTTGGAGTTCCGGGATTGGTTTAGAGTCCTATTTTATGGGTATTTTGGGGTGGCTATGTGAGAGCTGCGATATGTTGCTGCTTCTACGCCGCCATCTTGGCTCCGCCCCTATTCTACACAGATAAATTTTTAAGTTTAATTTGCACCATTAACATTAACTTTAGTTTCTTAAGTCTAGAAAATCAACACAAACAAAAACCTTGATTTATAGTATTTGATGATTTCTGAAATGTAAATACTCAAACTGAAAATTTGACAATCAGCTCTTGCTAAGTTAGAGTTTGCTCCAGCACAACCCTGGCTGTGTTCTATCCACTGCTTTATCCCTACTAAACACACACACACACACACACACACACACACACACACACACACACACAACACCCCCCCCCCCCACAATTAAACTCCAGCAGAGAGGTAGAATGATGTATGTCTTAGAAAGAGCACTAATCTTAGAAAGGGCACTAATAGGGTATGAGTTCCAGGTCTTGTACTTACACGAGCAAAGTCACTTTGTAGGTCTTGATTTTCCTCATCCATAATCGATCAACCAACTAATCAACAAACATTTAGTAAGGTCTTACTACGTGTCAAGTACTGTAGTACTTGAGGATAAAAAGAAAGGCAGAAGCACAAGATCAATCTTTGCTCTCAAGAAGCTTATGTTCCAATGAGAGCGAACATGCACATAAAAATGTGTACAAATGTAAAGTGCATACTCGAAGGAATGAACCTTAGGAAAGAAGTCAAACTAGGGAAATCAGGCTTGATGATCTCTAATAGCTGAACTATCAATATATCTATCTAATCTAAAAGATCTAATTTCATCCTCTGATCTTGTGATTTGTTTGGTTTACTTTACCTGGTTGTTGGGAAGAAAACATAATATAAAGGCTATATAAAATTAAATATTTACTTACTTTGAATATAAGCAATGTTTTTTTTTTTTCACATAGGTGCACCCTCTGTACCTTAGTCAACAGTTTTATGTTGTCCTGTCTACACAAATTTATCAATTCATAGCCAACTGGTAGTGGATGAATTTCTCTGAATTTAGCAAGACTGGTCCTTGGACAGCAAACAGAGTGTATGGTTGATCCTACACATGTTCAAAGCTTTTCCAGATCAGTGGAAGAGCCTATGCTCTGTTGGTATAGATAAACTTTATGACCTATGGGGTCACCATCATATGCAATGAGGCATTAGAATCAGATTTTAATGCAGGGTTATCATCTTCATTATTATTCAGAATATATTATTGTTATTCAGAACATGGAACTTGGCTCCCAAAAGGGAGCCAAGAGAGTGTAGGAAACTGCCTCAGTCAGCAAACATCTGGGCTACTTCCTAAAAGCCAAGGTCAACACCAGTTTGGAATAGAAACTCATTTGTAGAACTCCACAGAGAAGGATGGTAGTAGATTATAATCAGTTGAATTTCCTAAAATAGGGAGAAGGGACAGGGAAAAATAACTTAAAACCAAGCCTGGTAAGGAAGACAATTTAGTCAGATCATCTCAAGTTCTATCAAGGTTGAGATTGCAAAGACAACAAATAGAGAGAAAATGGAACCTATGTGGCAACATTTTAGTGACCAACTCCCTTCTTTAATACCAATGGAATCATTATGTTTTGACCATAACATTTCCATCTCGAATGAGTAGAATTATTGTTCTGAAGAAGATGAACATGAAAAGATCATAGAGAGTAAGTAAACTTTTAATGAAGAAGCACATGCTGAAGGCAAAACAATTTTGAGGACATCAGTGCATCAATTCTTAAGATGTCTGAAATAAGGGAAATAATACCAAATGATTGAGAAAAAAGTCATGTGTAGATATAGAATAAATAGTTAAAAATGGACAACTGAGAAGTCTTCAATAAGCACCGTTCCATGTGCCTACTTTCTCATATCTGTTTTATGAGAAAATATCAAAAAAAAAAATCAAAAAAAACCAAAACCTTGTTGTTCACTCATTTCAGTCATGTCTGACTCTTCACGACCCTATTTGGAGTTTTCTTGGTAAAGAGTGTGGTTTGCCATTTTCTTCGCAAGCTTATTTTACAGATGAAGAAACTGAATCAAACAAGGTTAAATGACTTGCCCAGGGTAATACAACTAGTAAAAGTCAAAGTCTGGATTTGAACCAAGGTCTTCCTGACCCCAGGTCTAGTGCTCTATCCATGGTACAACCAAATTGCTCTAGAGAAAAACCTACACATGTATTAAAATCAGTTTTTATGAAAATATGAGAAAGAAACAGACAAGGTTATTTGCAAGGTTTTCTATAAAAGATTAAATCTTTATAGTCACAGAATTGATCAGAAAGTAGAAATATAAAATCCTCTAATATTTATTGTGAATTGACGATTTCAAAAAGCATTGAATTCCATAGAACAAAATTCATACTTAAACAAGTTTTTCAAATATAGACTAAGATCACTGAGATTCCTCGGTAGATGCAACAACAGAGATAACTTTGTTTGATGAGCCTCTGAGTATCTATACCATATGAAACCTAATTTGCTAGCTGTTCCACAAACAAGACACTCTAACTCTTGGCTATCTCCCATGCCAGGAGGGCTCTCTCTCCTCATCTCCCTTTGCTGGATTCCCTGATTTCCTTTTTAATCCAACTTTTCCAGGAAGCCTTTCCAAACCCCTTGTAATTCCAGTGTCTTCCTCCTAAATTATTAGCCCTCCTTCACTTACAATCCAATCACCTGCAAGTCATGACTCCTTCCTGATGTCATGGTCCTCTTGTAGAATGAAGGACAAACAACAACCTGTGATTTCTTATTTATCCTCTATATATCTTATCTATACATGCATGTTTGCCTGTTGTCTCCCCATTAGATTGTCAGTTTCTGGAGGGCAGGGACTTTTTGCCCTTCTTAGTATCCCTAGAGTTTAGCACAGTGTCTGGCATATATTAGGCTATTAATAAATGTTTGTTAACTGCTTGCCTACAAGTGGGTGCCTCTTCTTTTCTACCTGGGGATTGTGTCAGAGCTGTTTGCAGCTGTTTCCCGAGAGGACAGTGGTAGCAGAGGCATCTTTCCCCAAACTTTGCCCTAGCCTCCATGCAACCATGAGAACATAGCATTTAAGATACATATCCCTCTGAGGTAAGCCTAAGTCCATATTTAGGCTGCCTCATTTGTGTTTATTGCTTCATTACCTTAAGAGAATGGCTATCTATCTTGAATAAGATGTCCATTCTTGAAGGCAACCTTGTAAGTTCAACAAGTCCCAATGGGTTGAGATGAATGACAGCAAGGGGAATTCTTAGCACCTATCTCCCTGTTCTCGGAAAGAATGGCCAATCCAAGCCCCACTATATTAACTCTGAGAACAAAGGATGAACAGCAGCACAGCAGATGACAAGTACCAGTAGTTGTTTCAATAGTACAAACCTGAGATCAAATATAAAATGCCTAATTAAAAGTCCCATATACGTCTTAATCTACTGAAGAGGTTTAAGTACTAATCACCCAGTAGATTGTGGCATTAGTCATAAGTTAAAACACTAAGTCCTGGGTAAATCATTCTATTCATGTGACCAGTGAGTATTTTATGCTTGGCATTTCTTTTGTGTGTAGGAATAAATGGCTTTTCTCGTTCTTGATTCATATTATAAACTGAGTACATTTTATTCCTTCATTTTGGGAAGAAATCCTAGAGGTCAGAAACTCAACTATGAAAAAAACTCTTCTCCAGGCCTTAGGATGGGGATTAAACAAGCTGAAGAAGAGCTTAACTGCCTACCCACTCCAATCCCACCTCCTCACTTTGTTGTAGTCAAGCTCTCCAGGACTGAACCTGAATCAAACCACATGCCTGGGGAGTGAACAGGTAATCAGCTCAGTATCTTTCAGTACCCTTAGTACCTTGTGGGCTTAGCAATGGCTTCTTAATATTAGACTCTCAAGAATCAAAACTGGGAGTGACCCAAAGGTCAATAGATAGATACATAAGAGTTTGTGGCATATTAGTAGTTAAGACTTACGCAAAAGGAGTGATTAAAAAGATATCATCTCCAACATGTGTGGTCAAAATAGGAGTTAGCCTGATCCTACAGAACGAAGGAAGGATACTGGAGACAAAGCCAAGGCTACACAGGAGTTAATATATTTTTTTTGTTTTTCATGAATTATCAAGCATATATTTTTTTATTCCTCCTTCCCACCTCCTTGAGGAAAAAGAAAAGAAAACAAAACAAAACCTTTGTAATAAATCCAAAGAGAGAACCTACTTGTCCATAAGGAGCTTACCTTCTAATAGGGGAGAGAAGACATATAATGAAGGAAGTTTTGGTCCAGAAGAGCACAAATATGGTGAATATAATCACAGAGAGAATGTAATCACATTTGCCTTATGTTTATAGAAGCAATGATATCACTGATTTGGTTACCAGCTCAAGAGTGGGGCTGGGGAGAATAATGGAGCAGAATATGTCAGGATGTATAGGAGGTAACCTGGCTCCCAGGAGTGCTGGGCTGTGTGCTGGGCCTTAGGGAGGGTCTCTACAGGTCCATCCTGGAGGGCAGAACAGCAGCAGTGGTTAAGGAAGAGTAGAAAATGGCTACCATCCTGAATGTAAAGAGTACTTTTATTAAAAAAAAAAAAGAATGCCATCAATTAATCCATTTTTGCAACAAATTCAACAATCATTAAATATCTATGTTTTCTGAGCATTTTACTAGGTGCTTGGTGAAATACACACACAGTGCCTCTCTGCGGCGCATAGCGCTTTATCTTCTTCTTTCTCCAGACGATACCAGCTGGGAAAAGGGAGAGTCAAAAACCTCACAGACTTTGCTGAGTCTACCTCCTGTAAAGGTTGCTGTGGAACTTTCTCCTCTAATCACCTTAATCACCTCTCTCTCTCTCTCTCTCTCTCTCTCATTTATCATGCATTTTTCCTTCCTTCCTTCCTTCCTTCCTTTCTGTTTTCTTTCTCTTTATTCTTCCTCCTCCTCCTCCCTGTTCTCTGTTTTTTTCTGTGTGCATGTGTCTGTTTCTGCTTCTCTACCTCTCTGTGTCTGTTCTATCTGTCTATCCCTGCCTCTCCCTCCTTCTTTAACACGCTCAGACAGAATTTACGTTCATATTCAGCAAAACAACGGAGAATGAACTCTTTATCTAAACAAATCAAACTTAACAACAAAAGCCTCCATCACACAGAGGTTGCCTTGCTTTGCAAGATACGTGTAAAGGGAATGGACTCTAGAGGAAAAAATCAAGAACAAAAACATCTGTCTCAGCAGATGGAGGTAAATGGGAAGGGGGGAAGTGACAATCCTACAGTTCTACTAAACCCTTGCCAAGTGCACTGTGAGGCTGGGCAGCATGAAGAAACAGATACGGAATATGGAAGACCTGAATTCAAGTACTGACTCTGATACACACTCATTGTGTGACCCTGGACAAGTCACTTAGGCTGGCAAGTTCCTCAGGCATCTCTCTGTAGTGTTAATGGGAGTTGAAGATCTTTCCCGGCTGTTAAGAGGCCTCATATGGAGCCCATTAAGGGAAGTTTGATTAGGGGAAGCTTGTTTGGTAGGAAAGCCCATACCTCTTGCTAATTTCTAATTAGGCGCTGGGTCACAAGGGTTATGATGTCCTCTGGCTCTGAGAAGTCTGTATATACTCTGAGGTTAGCATTTTGCTTTGGGCTCACACATGGGAAGAAGGTTCCTGTGGTTTGGCCAGAGGAGACTCTGGGTACGCCTTAAGAAGCCCCTCAGCTTTGAAAATCCAGATGTTGGTGCTTCTCTCTCTGGTAACTAGGTATGTATTTCTATGGTCAGACAATTGGATCTGTCTGTTGATCTGTACAAATTTCTCAGACAATTAGAAGCCCTGTCTATTCACTTGTGCTATTTTCTCTGCCTGTAATTTCTGCTTATAATTTTGGTTTTTATTTTCTCTGAAGTTCAGTGTGCTGACTTTTCCCCTGAACTAAGTGAATTGTATACATGTTTAATTAAAGTAGGATTGTTAACCCATTTTGAGTTGCTTTCCTTCAGAAAAGCAGATCAAAGAACCTGTGCTAGCAGCCATCCTGGATATACAAGCGTGGTTGTTCTTATACTCCCAAGACTGTAAATTATAGAAAAATAGTTTATCTCTGCTAGTGGGGTGATTTTCCTCATGGGAATTTCTCCACACTATTAAAATCACAGGGACAGGTAAGTTACACCTATACATCCATATATAAATATAGTTGATCATAAATATATGATTTACATATAGCTATATCTATGAATAGAGATAGACACATTCGCATTTGCATGTGGATATGTGCATGTATATACATATAGATTTGTCTGGGTGTATATAGGTGAAACCAAAGAGACAGGTAAAGTCTGAAGGGGCAGGGGAGGAGGCAGGCAGGTAATCACCAAATGCAAGTGGTCATGCAAGAATTCCCAGACTTGTCAATTGACTTAGATCTCTAAAAATATGGGTTGTAAGACAATGATCTAAAAGGCAAGAATAGGAGCAGAGGACTGAAAACAAATTCCAGTCATAGCAAACAGAGTTAACACAAACTTAGATGGGAGAAAGTGGAGGACATTTACAAGGAATGTCTACTGGTCCAGTTTGGCACATCCTAAGGGTCCATGTATCATAGAAGCCTCAATTTACAGAAAGCTATAAGGGACTGTGTAGCAGAAATCAATGTTTAGAGCACTGTACCTGGTGTCAGAAGACCTGAGTTCAAATCTTGCCTTTGACACTTAACTAGCTGTATGACCCTGGTCAAGTTACTTAACAGCTGTCTACCTCAGTTTCCTCATCTGAAAATGGAGACATTGGGACCTTCTTCTTAGGATTGTTGTGAGGATCAAATGAGATAATATTTGTAAACTTTAAAGCACTATATGAATGCTAGCTAGTATTCTTATTGTAGACCATTAAACCCATCACCACCACCACCATGACCACCATCATCATCTTGGGGCATCAGGCAACTTTCTAGAATCAAAAGTTAGAGAGCAGTAACTGATCTTCACTTGTTGAATGAGTTTCCCCATACCAGGAATTCTGTACATCAGTAATATCACCAATCCAGTCCAATAAATTAAAAGCAAAACAAAACATTTGCATCACTTATTGCTTGGAAAGCATTCCCACTTTTGAACAACTGATGTGTTTTTAAATGAGTTCAGACTTTCTTTTTGAAGTAATCTCTTCCTTGATTTTTTTCCTCTTTTCTCTTAAATTGAAACCGACAAACCCCTTTCACAAGAAAGCTTAGGCAGAGCATTGTTAATTCAGGGATGCTGGGAAGTAGACTTTCAGAGGGAATAAGTGCATTATGGAATGCACATCTTCTCAAACCCTGTTTTCACAGTGAGATAAAGGGTAATGGGCTCATTCCCTTGTGTAGCAGAGAACTCCACACAACAGCACAGTAATGGCTGCTTCTGGGTTTTGAACAAGGGTTATAATCAACTTCCCTTTGACTGAAAGGTTCAGTATAATTGGATCAATGGAACATCTGGCCCTTAAGAAACTTTTTTCATTCTTCTCATTATCAGAAAATGGACATCTTCTTTCTTTCCCCATGATACAATGCAGGGAAATAATTACAGAATCACCAAAACTCAGAGTTGGAGGGAACCTAGAGGCTGTCTAGTGCAGCACACATCTGAATCTCTCTACAACTAATCAGAGAAGTCACTGTCTTGTCTCTTCTTGAAGGCTACCATCTAGGGGGCACCCATTTCCTCCCAAGGCAGCCCGTCCTATGCTGGGACAGTTCTGATTAATATACCTGCATCCCTTGTGCCCAGCATGGTGCCTGGCACACAATAGGTGCTTAATCAATGCTTTTCAGTTGATTGATTGTTGAGACATTTTCCCTGATATCAGACCTGAATTAGATTCTTTTGACTTTACAGTCATTTTTCCTATTCCCACTCTGACTCCAAGTGGAGCAAATATAATCCCTCTTCCGGGTGGCAGAGCTTCAAATAATTCAAGACAGCTATAGTGTACCCTCAGGTCTCTTGTTCTTTAAGGTAAACCACCTCCGGTCAATTCAAGCAATCTTATGAAATGGTTGCCAGTCTGAATCTGGGGTAATATCTATTGGGGGAGGGGTAGTAAGGACTTGCACCCTTCCTGTGTTCATTAGCATATTAATAACCAGTCATCACATAGATATTATTTTTGCATCATAAATTAACCAAGGTAAAGACTATCTGTATCATGGTGGACAAAGTCAGAGTACTATGGAAAAATGGGAACAGTTCACAAAGTGGGAATGATGTATATTTAACCTTGCAGGACTTCTGAATTTTGTCTACCAGAAGCACAGACATGGGCCATTGAGGTAATTTGACTTGGTCTAATGCCATCATGTCCCAGACCTCTTTGGTCAGTCAATCACAATATATGTTGCTATGATGCAAAATAAATGCAAATTAAAGCAAATTAAGCTCTTCTAATGTGTCAGGTACTGTGCTAAATGCTGGAAATGTAAAAAAAAAAAGTGAAACCATGGATCCTATCCTCCAGGGGCTCATATTCTAACATGGGAGGTAACATGCAAACAGCTGTATACATGCAAGATATAGACAGTGTCAGTGCAAGGTGATCTCAGAGGGGAAGCCATTTGAATGGTTTAAATAGGGGTAGATCCCAGAAAAGACTTCCTGCAAAAGGTAGGATTTGAAATTTGTCTTCAAGGAAGCCAGAAGTCACAATGTGTAGGGACATCATTCCAGACATGAGCACAACTTATGCAAATACATGGAGTCAGGAGATGGATGGTGAGGAACAGTAGGGGGCTGGTGCAATTGTATCACAGTTTGTGGAGGGGAGGAACATACAAGAGGACTGGAAGATCCGAGGGAAGGGGCCATGTTATAAAGGACCTTGAAAGTCAAATAGAGGATTTTATACTTGATCCAGGAGATAATAAAGAAGCACTGGAGTGTATTGTTTCTACTTCATCTGGGTCTCAGAACCACATTTACAGAATTTCAGACACCAATGATTTCAGCATTCATCCACTCCATACCTGAACAAGAATCCCATTTACAACATTGCTGACCATCGGACATCCAGGCTTTATTTGAAAATCTTCAGTGAGCTGGAACTCACCAATTCCCAAATAACTCATTCTACTTTTGGGTAGCTCTCATTTTTGGGGAGTGATCCTAACTATCCAATCCAAATTTGCTTCTTTGTAGTTTCCAGCTCCTGGTCCTGGTTCTGCCTCTTTGGACTTTAGAGCCCCTCAGCACAGACTCTGGGCCTCTGGCCTAATTTGTGGTTTCTCACCTTTTCTTTGCCCTCCCTGGGATAAGGGGACCACAGGTCCAAGGCCCTTCCTATTCACATTGTCACAGACAAGACAGAACAGGACAGGGACGTTGCTGGCATGGTGGCAGGGTAGGAAATTGGTTGATGGGACAGAGCTGAGTTGGGACTCAAGGATGCTGACAGATGTGACTTTTCAAGATTCCATTGCTTTTAAAGCTGCTCTATGTCTTGATGGACTCATTTTTACCTATTGCTATGCTTCAAATTCATTTCACTCTAAGCAAATGTGAGCCACAAAGTCTATATACACGTAAAACATGGGAAAGATGTGGTGACATTGGGTCCTTGGCAATAGGAGATCTTTAGACAGAATGATTTCCTGGTACATGTAGATTAGGGTCTTTGGCCTTTCTTACTGTCTGTGTTATGGATACCTTTGGAGTTCTAGTGAAGCCTCTGATCCCCTAGAATAAAATACAAAATTCTACAAAGGAAACCAATTATATTAACATATAGTTAATGAACCCAGACTCCCAATTTAAGGATCCCTAGTAGAGAAAAGAACAGGGAACTGTAATTCAGAAGACCTGGACCTTGATCCTACTGATAACTTGCCAAGGAACCTTGGACAAGTCACTGCTATCTCGTTTGGTGCATCAGCTGTACAATGAGAAGACTGGTTTGGATAAGCACCAAGGTCCTTTGCTCTTCTCAAAGTCTATGACTCTGACTTAGTTCACAAGGAGGCAGATGATGCACAGCTTTCTAAGAAGATAGATATGCTGCATAGAATAGACTTCTAAACAATTTTAATGCTATTTCTGCCACTCTTGATGGCTCTCTGCAGAGAAGCAAAATGGAGTCCATCTAAACTGTTGTATCAGCAAGCACCCTAGCATACCTAGGGCGGCTACTAGCACAGGTTCTTAGATCTGCTTTTCTAAAGGAAAGCAACTCAAAATGGGCTAACAATCTTACTTTAATTAATCAAATACCATTTACCTAGTTCAGGGGAAAAAGT
>JAQQSU010017865.1:0-10606 GCA_028627135.1 Pseudochirops cupreus | reverse complement strand
AGGTTGGAAGGAGATACCTAAACTCAGAGAAAGATATAGAAAGACTATAGTTCAAATGGAGACTGAAGCAAAACTCGTTATCGTTCTCTTTCATGTCTGGTTTTGCTTTTTTTTTTCTTTTCCCAATGATCACTCATTGGTTACAGCCCTTCTATATGACCAAACTAATGTACAAAGTGAAAGTATTTGCCGATCCTATACATGATTGCACGCCACCCTGGGGGGGCGGGAAGGGAGGGGAGAAAATCTGAAACTCAAGTGATTGTGGAACTGAATCTTGTAAATTAAAAGTAAATGAGTAAATAAAAAAAAAAGAATCATCCAAACAATAAGTTAGTCAGGCCCTGATATGTAGCAGTTGTTAATATCCCAAGGGATAAATTTGTTCACTAAAAATTTAAGTCAGTTCTTGGGAGTCATATAAAAGCTGCCTCCAGCCTATATGGCTTCCTGGAAGATGTTCAAAAAACTATGGTTGATAGGCAGATCATGGACTCACAGCTTGATTTTGTGGGGCACTGGCCCAAGGAATCAATGTAGGATGGTGTCAGACTTTTAGGATGTAGAGAGATACCTTATGATCCTTAGATTCCAGAGTTCATCTGGTGATCATGGAATCCACAGCTACTTCTACAAGAGTTACAGTTAGTGAGCTCACCATTGATCATAGGATTGACTGTACTATTTCCCTACTTTATGACCATGATATTAGGGGCAATACTCAGCAACTCTCCTTTATTAATGGCTTCTGTGAGCCACCATTCCCTTGTCAAAAATGAAGTTCTGAACTAAATTGGATATTTAGAAGTGGCCACCTTCTTGGAAATTTTAATATTGCCCTTTTGTATTCTGATTTCATTCAGTATGTGTATTCTAAAGTGTAATGTAAGAGTGTTTTCTTTTTCCATCATAAGAAGTCAGGAAGGAGATAAAAATCTTAATGGGAAATGGGTCAAATATTAGCCAATTATGATAGATTTATGAAGTATTATATTTTAATGATTTTATATTTAAAGTCTAAATTGAACCAATGTAAAAATCTGGGCTAGGATACTAAGAACAAGGTTAGGCTTGACAACCTGGTTTTTCTCTTCTAATGACCAAATAAGGAATAAGTGTAAGAAGGTGCTGTTAGAAAGATCTGCATTCAAATCCAGGCTGAGATACTTACTACCTGTGTTACCCTGGATGGGACACTTAACATCCATCTGCCTCAATTTCCTCATCTGTACAATGGTAAGGATAATAATCTACCTTTCAGGGTTGTTGTGAGGATGAGATAATATTTGTAAAGAACTTTGCAAACCTCAAAGTGCTAAATATAGTAAATGCTAGCTATAATTACTAACAACAATTATTATAATCATTAGCTTTTAAAAGCAATAATATTTCTTATACATAAGAATATACAACTTCCTTCCATAAAAGCTTATAGAACTAAGTATAACATTTTTTTTTAAAAAAAAGGAAACTTCATTAAAATTACAGTTTTGGAAATTGTGCTTCCCTTTGTGTGACCAGAGTGATGAAGGATGTGTTTTAGGAATGGTAGGATCAAGAGTCCTGAACTGACAAAAATATTCAATCTCAAACAAATAAAAGGTAGATCAATATTAGGACCTGTATGGGTGCATACACATTGTTGAAAAATAAAAATTAAAAGCAACCTGGTTGCTGTTTTTAAATTAAGAACAGATAATATGAAACTCTACTCAGTAAATGAGTGTGGCAGAGTATCCTGGAATAAATAATGACCTGGGTAATCAAGTTACATGCTTTCTAATCATAGCTATGTGACTGTAGCATCAGTGTAATATTTACAGTGCCCACGATCACTATAAATATACTTGCATGGTGCTCAAACACAAAATATAACAAACTTTCCATATAGATGACAGAAGCAAAACATTTATTCAGATGCCAGAGAAATGAATCCCCAAACCAGTAAGCCGATTCCATCATGGTAGCAGAGGAGTTAATAAGCTGTAACAACACAGAGAGCCATACAATTCTTTAGCCTTCCCACAAATCAATATTTGACCAATATTTACTCATGAGCCTGTCTCCCGTGAAAACAAACTCTCCTCCCAACCATCTAGCAGGCTCCCACCTTCCTGTGGGCTCTGCTTCCCTTCAGCAAACTCCTTCTACCACAGACTTCCACTACATTTAGCCTATTAGGGGGCAGAGTATATTTTCAAAGCAGGGAAAGTCTTGAAATTCCCTAAGGCTTATTAAGGGGTAGGGACCATCTTCAAATTCACATTACCATTACAATGACCAGCTAGCCAAGTGACTTCAGGGTAATCCTTTAACCCTTTTTTATGAAAAACTGGTTGGATTAAATGACCTTTAAGGTGGGCATGCATTCTAGGATAAGTTAACATATACTTAAGTCTATATTGACTCCAATTAAGGGAAGGATAATAAAGGGGAAAGCGGCAGAAGAAGAGGAAGAAAGGGAAGAAAAAGAAAGATGCAGGTCCAGATGTGAATGTTCTGCACACATTCAGACATGTGACAAGATATAAAAACACAAGCTAACGGAACAAGTAAGCAAGGGAGACATCAAATCACTGAGAAATGGAAAGATCAGAGTTTCTCAGTAGGTTCCAAGGTGAGGATATTAGAAATTAGTTACTCTACTAGTCCCACCTTGATACATTCTTTGGCCATGGACATTTAAGTTATTGCTACCCTTTACAATATTGATTACCTTCCAGAATCACCAATCCTTTTAGAAATGGAAGGGTTTTTTTTATATTTTTATTTTTAATTGTAATTGTGGTCCAAACTGATAAATAAGGACTCTATTTGATTTGGGTTTGAAAAATACTTATATGAAAGGTAAAGCCAAGATGGCAAAGAAAAGGCAGGGAATTATCTGAGCTCTCCCCAATTTACCTCAAAAAACTTTAAACCATACCTCAGAACAAATTCTAAAGTGACAGAACCCATAAAATGATGAGATGAAATAATTTTTCAGTCCAAGATAACTCAAAAAACCTGCAAGAAAAGTCTTATATCACTTGGGTAAAAGGGAAGGGGAAAATAGCCCAGTACAGGTTGTGTTCAAGCAAAGCAGTGGAAGGTCCCTACCCTAAGCACATAACAGCAACCCAGGTCCCATGGTCCCATCTCAACAGGCCAGTGGCATAGCAGGCCAGATAGGAAAACTTGAGCCCCAACCACAAGCTAGTGGTCAGGCTTGGCAGGCCTCAGCACAACCAGCTAGACCAGACCAGGCAACCTCAGAACAGCAGGCCAAATCCAAAGGCCTCAGCCCAGGAAGGTGGTGACTATCTTCTTGGACCCCAGCAAAAGAAGCTTGGAATAGTGCCCCGTATAACCCAAAAGCAGAGCTTAATTTTAAAAGTCACAAAAATGGCTAGAAAACAAGCAAAAAAACAAAAAACAAACAAAAAGCCCTGATCATAGGCAGCTACTATGGTGACAGAGAAGATGAAAACTTCGAAGAGGACAACAATGTCAAAATGCCTATGAGCAACACCTCAAAGAGAAATATGAATTGGTCTTGGGCCCAAAATGTTCTCCTAAAAGAGCCCAAAAAGGATTTTAAAAATCAAATAAGAAAAATTCAAGAAAAACTGGAAAAATAAATCAAATCTATGCTATAGAATCATGGGGGGGGGGGAGGGAGAGTGAACAGCTTGGACAAGGAAGCATAAACAAATGGAAAAAGAAAAATAAACTCCTAAAAAAAGCAGAATTGGCCAAATGGAAAAGGAGGTACAAAAGCTAACTGAAGAAAATAATTCCTTAAAAATCAGAATTGGGCAAGTAGAAGCTAATGATTCTATAAGACACCAGGAATAAATGAAACAAAATCAGAAGAATGAAAATATAGAAGAAAGTGTTAAATACTTCATTGGAAAAACAACTGACCTGGAAAAAAAAGATACAAGTGAGATAATTTTAAGAATTATTGAACTATCTGAAAGCCATGAACAAGAAAAGAGCCTTGGTAGTATCTTTCAAGAAATTATCAAGGAAAATTGCCCTGATATCTTAGAATCATATGGAAAAAGTAAGTGAAAAAATTCATAAATCTCTTTCTGAAAGAGAACCCAAAATGAAAACTCCCAGGAATATTCTAACCAAATTCCAGAATTATCATGTCAAGGAGAAAAATACTGCAAGCAGCCAAAAAGAAATAATTCAAATATCAAGGAGTCACATTCAGAATTACATAGGATTTAGGAACTTCTACATTAAAAGACTGGGGGGCTTGGAATATGATATTCTGGAAAGCAAAGGAGCTTAGACCCAAGAATCAACTACTGAACAACACTAAGAATAATCTTTCAAAGGGAAAAATGGATAATCAAAGAAATAGAGGATTTTCAAACATTCCTGATGAAAGAATCAAAGATAAACAGAAAATTTTATTTTCAAATACAAGACTCAAGTGAGGCATAAAACAAAAGGGAAAGAAAAAATACAAGTTACTCAATAAGGTTAAACTATGTACATCCCTACACAGGAATATGAGATTTGTAATTCTTAACTGTATCTCTATTACGGTAGCTAAAAGAAGTATACTTAGAGACAGTGTAAGTATAAACAAAGTCAATAGACTTTGATAGAATGATATAAAAAATTATGGGGTGAGAAAGAGGATTGCACTGGGAGAAGAAGGAAGGGAGAGGCAAAATGGGTAAATTATATCATACAAAGAGGCAAAAAAGACCTCTTACAGTGGAAGGAAAGAACAGAAAGGAATGAACCTTGTTGAACCTCACTCATCAGAATGGATTCAAAGGGAAAACATACACAATCAGTTTGACATAAGAAATCTATCTTACCCTATAGGAAAATATGAGGGGAAGGGAAAAAGAAAGGGTAAAGGGCTGACAGAAGGGAGAATAGATTGAGGGAGGCAGTGGTCAGAAGCAAAATTCTGGTGTGGAGGGACAGTGTGAAAAGAGAGAGGGAGAAAAATATAAACATGGGGAAAATAGGATGGAAGGATATACACAGTTAGTAATTATACCTGTGCATGTGAATGGGATGAACTCACAGATAAAACAGAAGGAGACAGCAGAGTGGATTAAAAATGAGAATCTACAATATGTTGTTTACAAAGAAACGTATATGAATCAAACATACACACACACACACATACACACACACACACAGAGAGTGAAGGTAAAAGGCTGGACCTGAAGTAAATGTTTCAGCTGAAGGAAAAAAGGCAGGGGTTCCAATCATGATCTCATACAAAACAAAAACAAAAAAAGATCTAATTAAAAGAGACAAGGAAGGAAATTACATCTTGCAGGTACCAGAGACAATGAAGTAATATCAGTACTAAACATATATGCACCAAATAGCATAGCATCTAAATTTTTGAAGAAGTTGGATGAGATATAGGAGGAACTAGACAATAAAACTACACCACTGAGAGGCCTCAACTTTCTCCACGCAGAACTAAATAAATCTAACCACAAAACAAACAAGAAAAAAGTTAAGAAAGCAAATAGAATTCTGGAAAAGTTAGATGTGATAGGTCTCTGGAGAAAACTAAATGGGAACAGAAAGGAATATACCTTTTCTTAGCAGTACATAGTTCCTACACAAAAACTGACCACAATTGAATGCATAAAGTCAGAAATATTAAATTCATTGCTTCCAGATCACAATGCAACAAAAATTACACTTGATAATGAGCAGTGGAAAGATAGATTAAAAATTAAATGGAAACTATGTAATCCAATCCGAAAGAACGAGTCAAACAATGTCATATAAACAATCAATAATTTAATTAAAGAGAATTAAAACAATGAAAAACATACCAAAATTTATGGGGTGGAGACAAAGTAAAACTTATTGGAAAATTTATATCTCTAATTGCTTACATCAATATAACAGAGAAATAGCAGAACAATGAATTGAGATCTAACTAAAAAATTAGAAAAGAGAACAAAATCCTGAAAATCAAAGGAGAGATTAAGAAAACCAAAAGTAAGAAAACCACTGAATTAATAAATAAAATTAAGATGGCTTATGGGGGAAAAAATAAAATAGATAAACCATGCTTTGATTTTAAAAAGACAAAACCAAATTACCAGTATCAGAAATGAAAAGGATGAATTCATCACCAAAGAAGAGGAAATTAAAACAATTTTAGTAACTATTTTGTCCAGTTGTATGCCAACAAATTTGATGATCTAAGCGAAATGTATGAATATTTACAAAGATATAAATTGCCCAGATTAACAGAAAATGAAATAGAGTATTTAAATATTCCCATTATAAAATAAAGAAAGAAAGTGAACAAGCCATCAATGATCTCCTAAAAAAAAATCCCCGGGATCAGACAGATTTACAAATGAACTCCACCAAACATTTAAAGGAAAATTAATTCCAATACCATATTAACTACTCGGGAAAATAAGCAAAGCAGTAGTCCTACCAAATTCCTTTTATGAAACAAACATGGAGCTAATACTGAAAACAGAAAGAGCCAAAACAGAGAAAGAAAATTATAGACCAATATTACTGATGAATATTGATGAAAAAATTTTAAATAAAATACTAGCAAGGAGATTACAGCATTATATCACCAGAATCAATTACTATGACCAGGTGGGATTTACATCAGGATTATAGAGGTACTTCAATATTAGGAAAATTATCATTCTTTGCAGATGATATGATGTTATATTTAGAGAATCCTAAAGAATCAACTGAAAAAAAAAACTAGTGGAAATAATTAACAACTTTAGCAAAGTTGCAGGATACAAAATAAATCCACATAAATCATAAGTATTTCTGTATGTTACCAACAAAGTCCAGCGGCAAAGAGATAGAAAAGGAAATTCCATTTAAAATAGCTATAGACAAGATAAAATACTTGGGAGTCTACCCAGGACAAGTCAATATAATAAAAATGACAATTAATTTAATTGTAATTATCATAATAATCTAGTACTGTCTAAGAAATACATTGATGGACCAGTGCAATAAATTAGGTATACAATACATTGTAGTAAATGACCATAGTACGCTAGTGTTTGATAAACCTAAAGACCTCAGCTTCTGAGATAAGAATTCACTATTTGGCAAAAACTGCTAGGAAAACTGGGAAACAGCATGGCTGAAACGAGATATAGGCCAACATTTCACAGTGTATACTAAGATGAGTCCATCTTTTTGCAATGGTTTTGGATCATGGGTCATGGGTCCATGCCCCCTGAACTTGCTGACATAGCAGGAAGGGGTAGGGCAAGAGGAAACCAGAGCCAAGCTGGAGTCAGTGCAGTGACTGGAAGCAGTGGCAGCTGCAGTGCGAACTCCTTTTATTTGAGCCAGCTAGAATTTCTGCTAAGGACTCCTGCTGAGGACTGCTAGGGAAGGGAATTGTGGGAGGCTGAAGTTGCTGTGAGCAAGCTGCATGGATGCTGAGCAGTTGCCATGAGTGAGGAAAAGAAGACCATTGTCTGAGGTAGCCTGTTCTGTTTTAAAGGCTTGAGAATGAGGGTGTTTACTACATTAACTACCTGTGCCAACTCTATAACTACTGTGATGGCTTTGACTTTCTGTTCTGGGGACTCAGTTTTCTGGTATTTGAATAAATGTTCTAGCTATATCCCCCATGTAGAGTGTCTGTTACATTTTGTGATTTATAACGATATCAGCATATTTATAGTTACTGTAGACATTGTGAATAATGCATTGTTGATATACTTTTACATATAAAAGTAGATACTATAAGCAAATTAGGAGAATATAGAATAGTATATCTGTCAGATTTATGGAGAAGGGGAGAATGTAGGGCCAAACAAGATATAAAGAGCATTGCAAAATGTAAAATGAATAATTTTGATTTTATGTAATTAAAAAGTTTTCGCACAAACAAAACCAATGCAACCAAAATTAGAAGGAAAACAGAAAACTGGGGGGAAAAAACATTTTTTAAAGTAAGAATCTCTGATAAAGACCTCATTTCTCAAATATGTAAAGAACTCAGTCAAATCTATAAGACTACAAGTCATTCCCCAATTGATAAATGGTCAAAGCATATCAACAATTTTCAGATGAAGAAATCAAAGTTATTTATAGTCACATAAAAAAAATGCTCTAAACCTCTATTGATTAGAGAAATGTAAATTAAAAACAGCTTGAGATACCACCTCACACCTATTAGATTGGCTAATATGATAAAAAAGAAAAAAAATGATAAATGTTAGAGGGAATGTGGAAAACCTAGGACATTAATACACTATTTGGTGGAGTTGTAAACTCATCTAGCCATTCTAGAAAGTGATTTGACATTATGCCCAAAGGTCTGTAAAACTGTGTATAGCCTTTGATCCAGAAATACCACTGCCAGATGCGTATCCAAAAGAGATTTTTTAAAAATAGGGAATAAAACCTACTTGTAGAAAAATTTTATAGTAGCTCTGTTGTGGTGGCTAAGAATCGGACATTGAGGGGATGCCTATGAATGAGGGGATGACTGAACAAGTTGTGGTACATGATTGTTATGGAATTATTATTATGCTATAAGAAATGACAAGCAGAATGATTAGAAAAGAATAAACCTGGAAAGGCTTGCATAAACTGATACAAACTGAAGTAAGCAGAACCATATCAATATTATTATACAAAGTAACTACAATATTTTATGGTGAAGAACTGTGAATAATTTACCTATTCTTAGCAATACAATGATCTAAGATAATCTCAAAGGTCTCGTAATGAAAAATACTGTCTGCCTGCAGAAAAAGAACTGCTATCATCAGAATAAAGACTAAGGCATACTTTTTTTTCTTTTTCTCTTTCTTTCTCATTCAAGTCTCACACAAAATGACTACTGTAGAAATGTTTTACATCATTGCACATGTAGAACCTTATCAGATTGCTTACATCTCAGGGAGGGATGAGAAGACAGAAGCAGGGATATAATTTGGAATTCAAAACATTTTTTTCAACTGTTAAAAACTGTTTTTACATGTAATTGGGGAAAAGCAAAATATTATTTAAAAGAGAGAGTAGGGGAGGTGGAGTATCTGGACTTCTGATCTCATCAGGGAAAGACACTTCCAAAGTAGAAATTCTCTACTTATGCAGAGCAAGAGTTGCTGTCATTCATAACCTTTGAGAGTTGTGTGGGGGCGCAATGAGAAGTTGAGTGCCTGTGATCACATTAATAGTATGTGTCAAGCATCAGGGTTTGAACCTGTTTTTTCTTGACTCCAGTGCTAACCTTCTACCATATGTTTCCATCTTCTCCTATCAGGAATAATATATGATAATTATCAAAATTGAAAGATGGAGAGGAGGGGGTAAAGGGTAGGAAGAAATCCTTAGCAATTAGCATATTATGCATTATTTCCAGCTCTTCACTCTCCTGACCTTAACAGAAAAGCTGAGGATATTGTTTCAATTGAGATAGTCACAGTAGAAATGAAAATACAGAGAAGGGTTTATCCTCTGAACTTGCATTGGAAGAAAATTAAGTGGAGCAGAGTATTTCATACTTGGACCAGAGGTTTAAGTGTTTATCTGTTCCACCTTGGAGTCCCAGACTTTAAACTTAAAGTGCCCAGAACAAAAATGATACTGAAAGGAACCACAGGAATTCAAAAGGTTCCTGGCCTGCACCCAGCATTCTGCAATGAATGGAACTCACCTTGAATCTTTTAATTTGAAATGAAAACACTTCCAGGGCTAAATTCCACTGTTCCTTCAGCGGTTTCACTAGATATCATAATGCTTAAAACCTTTTTCCCCCATGTTTTTTCTGCTAAAGCTTTTAAGATCTGTCAAAAGAGTGTTTTGATTATCATGGGCTTTCTCACTTGGCCAGTGATGCTCAGCAGTTTTGTTACCTAATGACCCAGTCTTTTCTTGTTTCCTGTCTCCAGGCTCCAAGAAGAAACTTGCCTTTTTGATCTGAGAAGCTGTTGGAAGAGAAAGATTATAATCACTCACAGTGTCCCCTTTCTACTTGCACAGGCCTGTTTGATGGTCATTTGCCCCCCATAAGAACTATCTCTATACTTGGCTGCTGCTTTCCTTTATGAAGGGAACTGTACAGTTTTCTCCCCTCCTTCCTGATCAATAATGTGACTGGTTGTAGAATAAAATAACAATTGCTTTTAATCATTTCTATAGAATCCACCTCAAATAGAAGCAGATACCTTTATTCACTGATACACCTGCATCCTTCTTGTAAAGGAACTTAATCCCTTTACCAATTACAAATGTAAGTTTATCAGAAAATGTCTGTAACAGAAAAGACAGTCAAAAATTGATGATGCGAGATTAACTTTATTTTCCTTATTGTAAGAGTAATTAAACTGGGAAGAAGTAGTAACCTGGTAAGAATACAGTATTGGGGGCTTAGAGTTAAGAAGGCATGACTTCAAATTCTACTTCTGACATTTGCTAGCTCTAATATCTCTCTATTTCAGGGAACTTATTTATCAGTCTACAAGTGGCATGCTGTATCAGCAATGCAGTATTCA
This sequence comes from Pseudochirops cupreus, assembly GCA_028627135.1. Taxonomy (NCBI): domain Eukaryota; kingdom Metazoa; phylum Chordata; class Mammalia; order Diprotodontia; family Pseudocheiridae; genus Pseudochirops; species Pseudochirops cupreus. The sequence continues at coordinate 110 of JAQQSU010017865.1, read as the reverse complement.
CAATGCCTACAGTAACTATAAATATGCTGATATAGTTATTAATCACAAAATGGAACAGGCTCTCTACATAAGAAATATAGATAGTGCATTCATTTAAATACCAGAAAACT
>JAQQSU010017864.1:0-10606 GCA_028627135.1 Pseudochirops cupreus | reverse complement strand
ATGCAAACTAAAATAAAATTTAAAAAAAAAAAAAAGAAAGGCTCTTCTGAGCAGACCCCAAGGAGAGGACCTGGGGCAGAACTTTGTTCAGGTGGGGAATGAAGGTGAGGGAGAAAGGAGTCACTGAGCAGTGACCACACAGCAGGTCTTAGGAACAAACCTCCCATTCATCACAATCATTTCCATTTATCTCTAAGATCTGGAGTGACGAATTCACTTCTACTTTTTTTAAGTTTAACTGATGCTTGGTTTTGTTTTTTTTACATCACTGTCACATCCCAAAGGCCACTCCCCCCATACCCCCAAAGAACCATCACTTGCAACAAAGAAACATCAACACATTGGCCATTATGATGTACCCCCCATTCCACCCCTGAAGTCCACCACCTCTCTGAGAAGAAACAGGAGGCAGGCTTCCCCATCAGGCCTCAGAAGGCAACTGCAGTGAGATTTTCTGATATCTTTTCAATGCTGGTTTCCTTTACATTATTGTAGTCATTTTTTTTAATTGTCCCCCTACTTCTGTTTGCTTAGCTCTGGATCAGTTCACATAAGAGAGATTGACTTTCCAGGGACCTTTTGGGCAGGGAAGCCTGTGAGCCTTGAGGGTCATTAGAAACATTGCTTTGGGAACAATTTAAGAAGGAAGAAAGGCAATGTTCCATTTTATGTTCTATCTCAGAGGATTACAGAAAGAAAAATATTGAAGTCAATACAGAAAATCTCCCCACACCCTCTATTCAGAGACAGAAGAATATTATAAATGTTTTATGGGAGAGAATAAGTTGGAGTTTATTAATGTTAAGCTCATACAGGATCTTGGTGTTATTTTTATTTATTTCATAAAGAAAATTCGTTTTCATATTACATTACTGAGACTCTGCTGGTTAGAGTCAGCTCTACTCTCTGGCTGTCAGTGCAGAGGTGAGGTTTTTGTAATCTTATATGGGTTTCCTCCAGAGTTAGAAGGATAAAGGTCCCCTCCCGCAAGAGGAACCCTGGATGGAAGGTGTTTTTCTCTCCTTACCTCAGCTCTGCAAGGTGCCAAGCTGTGCTCTGAAGAATCAGAAAGGAAAAATCAAGATTAATATTATAGGTGGAACTAACAGAGTCTTTTTCTCTAGGGATGGAAAGACCGAGGGTGCGCATCTTCTTAAACTGCTCCCCCTTTCCCTTCCTCTCCCTCTCAGTGCCCCCCACAACTCATCCGGGCTGCTGGATTGCTCATACGGCTTAGATGAGATGGGAGTTCATCAACTCTATTCCTTCTGGTGATTTGGAAGACCATCAGGTTTTACCATCTGCCCCAAAGATCCCTAGCACTGTCATCTGACCTGCTGCTACAACCCAAGAACACCTGGGCCATGCCATCTGCCCTGCTTTGGTCCCCTGCTAGGACTTCTGGACCTTTCCATCTTCCCTCGGTTGCTCTTTCTTTCACATCTTGTCTCCCCTAGCAGAGTGTGATTTCCTTGAAAGCAAGGATTGTCCCATTTTCTCTATGCATATTCCTAGCACTTAACACAATGCTGGGTACATAGGAAGTGCTTAAATGATTTTTACATTCTTTGATTCATTAAAGAAAGAATCTTCCCCTCCCCCCAAAAAAGGAAAGATCAGACTCCTAAAAGTAAGTGAATTAATTCAGCAGCCAATTTTTAGAAAGAGAAAGGAAATACTTTGTTCAATGAAAAAAGAGAGAAATCATCTGATATAAAAAGAAGTATGGTACAGTTAAAGAGTGTTAGATCTTGAGATGGAAAGACCTAAATTCAAATCCTGCCCTCTCACACTAACTAGCTATGTAACTATGGGCGAGCTAAGCCTCAGGTAACTCGTCTGTAAAATGGTAATATTAATGATTATATAACTACTTCATGGGGTCTTTGTGAAATTAAAGTAAGATAATGTATGTGAAGCACTTTGAAAACTTTAAAGTGATATAGAAATACCATTACTGAAATGACCCAACCCTATACTCCCCACCCCTGAGATCTCCCACTGAACCCCATTCTCCCTCTTATCTCATTTAGTTGCTATGGGCATTCAAGTAGTCAGCACGTGGACTAATCCAGTCAATAAACAGAGTTCCCAGGCTATGAAGATGAGAGGAGCCCTCGAAGTTATCTAGTCCAACACCTTGATTTTATAATTATGGAATCTAAGGCCAGAGAGGACTTGAAGTGACTTGTCTGAGATCACCCAGCTAGAAAGTAGAAAATGCAAGGTTATAGCAGTATGTGAAAACTAGGAGGGAGCTAAGAAAGTAGACTATAAGAACTGGAAGGGAATTTAAGATTGTCTAGTTTGACTCTCTCATTTTATAGAGGAAGGAAAGGAGGCTCAGAGGTGGAGGATGACTTGCTCCAGGTCCCATAGGTTCACACACAATAGCAAAACCTGGCTTCACAAGAGCTGAGTCTAGGAACCTAGCACTTAGCCTTGGACAACAATAAATTAACTCAATAATAAACATCTGTTGAATAAATGAGTGAATGATGACAGGATTCTTCATTCAGGCTTAAGGGGTTAGCATGAGAACATTAAAAAGTGGGTATTCTTTGTTAATGTGATACTATAAAAGCTGCTTATTTTCACCATCTTATACTTTCATGGGTTAGGATGGCATAGAAGATAGAAAACTGACTTCAGCCAGCAGGATGTAAGTTTAAATCCTGTCTGTGACACATACTAGTTGGGTGATCTGAAGGAAATCACATAACATCTCACTCAGTACCTTAGGCAATTTTAACTATCATTATAATTCACCTTGCAGGAAAAGTGCCAACTCCATTGAAAAAGGGAGTTTCCACGCTAGAAGTTCTCTATGGCAAAGCCTAGTCTCTATACTTTCCTTTCTTTCCCTACTAAGATTTCCTATTGGTTCTTTTATCCTCCCTCCAGTAACTTTTTCCTCCTCACCAACAGCTAAGTTCTCATTTGTTGTTCTCTTTGAGGGCCTCAGCTGAGTCTATTCCCACTGCCAAAGACACCAATGTACTCATTGAAAACAGTCCACATTCAAATCTCCTACCAGATGGTGGGAAAACTCATCAGGCAGAGAATTCCCAGCTTTCTCTCCCTCTGTCATCTGCTCCAGAAATGCAGCCTGCTTTCCAAATCCATTTCAAAGAGGAAGGTTCTTGGGTCCAGTATCTCTGGAGAAGATAATAAAGCGAGCTTTGAAAGTGGAAAGAACTTAGAAGATTGGCCTAAACCCTTTAATCACATACCTGTCAAGGGAGCACAAGGCAAGTTGTGTCTATTTTTGGTATAAATTACCAGCCCTCAGAGTCAGAGTTTAAAATAGAAGCAACCAACTATTCAGTGTAATGGCAAATTTCTCCCTACGAACAAGTAGGTAGGGTCTAGAAGGAACAATGGTATCAACTGATGGAGACTTAGAAATTCAGCCCAATATCCTCCTTTTATAGATAGGGAACCAAGGCTTTTAAGAACAGTGGATAACTTCTGGGGTTGTATCCCAAAGAGATCATAGAAGTGGGAGGAAGACCCATATGTACAAAAATATTTATTGCATCTCTTTTTGTGGTGGCAAAAAACTAGAAATTACGGAGATGCCCATCAATTGGGGGAAAGCTAAACAAGTTGTGGTATATGAATGTAATGGAATACTATTGTGCTATAAGAAATGGGGAGGAGACGGTCTTCATATTCACCTGAAGAGGCTTATACAAACTGATGCTAAGTAAGAAGAGCAGAACCAAGAAAACTTTGTACGCAATCACAGATACATCGTATGTGTGATGACCAACTTTGATAAACTGGACTCTTCTCAGCAACGTATAGTTATAAGACAACTCTACAAGTCTCAGGATGGAAGGAGATATCCACATTCAGAGAAAGATCTAGAAAGAACAGAGTTTAAATGGAGACTGAAGCAATCTACATGCTATGGTTCTTTTCCGTGTTTGGTTTTGTTTCCTCTTTCTCACTGTTCACTCCATTGGTTACAACCCTTCTATGCAACCAGACTAACGTCCAATGTGAAAGCATTTGCAGATCCTATACTTGATTGCATGCCACCATTGGAGAGGGGGAAGAGGGAGGGGAGAAAATTTGAAACTCAAGGGATTGTGGAACTGAATCTTGTAAACTAAAAGTAAATAAATAAGTCAATTAAAAAAAAAAGAACAGTGGATAGAGTATGGGGCCTAGAACTGTTCAACAGCAACAAAGCTCTTAGAGGAAATTAGTTGCAGAGAATCTCAAAGTTGGAAGACACCTCAAAGGTCAGCCAGTCCAACTGACCAGTCAATATCTGAACAGGCCTGTCTTCTAAAACATTCCCTACAAATGGTCAACCAGTCTCCACTTGAAGATGTCCAATGACCTACAAAGAGGAATTAGTTCAGTTTTGTTGTTGTTCAGTCACATCCAACCAACTCTTCATGACCCCATTTGGGGTTTTCCTGACAGAGACACTGGAGTGGTTTGCCATTTCCTTCTCCAGCTCATTTGACAGATCGGGAAACTGAGGTAAACAGGATTAAGTGACTTGCTCAGGGTTACACAACTAGGAAATGTCTGAGGTTATATTTGAACTCAGAAAGATGAGTCTTCCTGAGTCCAGGCCTGGCGTTCTGTGCACCATGGAGTCACCTAGCTGCCCCTAACCCAGCTGGGATAGCTGTAATGGTTAGGAAGGTATTTCTTAGGTTGGGCCAAAATCTGTCCTTGGAGCTCTGACCCATTGATCCTAATGCTGCCTGTGTGGTTAAGCAGAGTAAAGCCTCGAGTTAGCATTCTATAAGATGTTTGAAACAAGAAACTGGGGATCTTTAGTCTGGAGAAGGGAAAGACTTAAGGAAACCGTCATTCTTGTCTTCAAAGCCTCTCCCTAGCCTTACACACCTCTGGACACATTCCAGTTTATTGGAATGGTATAGTTCTAGTGCTGGCAGGAGCCTGGAAGGTCATTTAGTTCTACCTTTTCATTTTATAAATGAAGAAACTAAGACCAAAAATTTAATTGATTTGCCCTAGATCACACGAGCAATTAAGGGACAGAGCAGGGATTCAGACCCACGTCGTCTGACTAAACCCAGTGATATTCTGTATTATGCCACGCTGCCTTCCAGCGTCCTTCCTAAACAGGAGAATCACAGAGCCTGAGAGATCCAGGATCAGAACTCAAGTCTTCTAACTGCCCATCCATTGTTCTTTCTGACACTTGTTCCTGACAGCACTATCTCCCTGGAGTCCCAAAAGCATAGGATTTAGATCTGGAAAGGACTTTTTGAGATCACCTAATTCAACTTTCTAACTTTAAAAATGAGGAAACAGGCTTAGAGGAGACAAGTGACTTTACCAAGGTCACACAGAGGAGCTGGATTTGCTCTCAGATCACTAAAGGAAGGAAACAAGAATTTATTAAGTTTTCACAATGTGTCAGCACTGTACTAAGTGCTTTACAAATTTATCTCATTTGATCTTCACAACAACCCTTCAATGTAGGTACTGTTATTATTCCACTTTATAGTTGAGGCAACCGAGACAGACAAGTTAAGTGACTTGCCCAGAGTCATACAACTAGTGAGCATGTGAGGCAGTCTTATGAACTCAGGTCTTTCTGACTCCATTGTTCTATCCTCTGTACTACCTGGGTGCTAAATCTCATATTCTCAGAGTTGGAAGTGGACCTCAATGGCAATCTAGTCTAAACTATACCTGCTCAAGATTTCTAACAAGTAGCCATCAGGGCTTAGCTTGAAAAGAAGGAAAACTCACTATCTTTAAGGGCATCTTGTTCCAGTTTTAGGACAGCAAGGAGGCACAGTGGATAGAGCCAGGCCTGGAGTCAGGAAGACTCATCTTCCCAAGTTCAAATCCAGCCCCAAATACTTACTATCTGGATGACCCTGAGCAAGTCACTTAATGCTATTGCCCTCAGTTTCCTCATCTGCAAAATGAACTGGAGAAGGAAATGGCAAACCTCTCCAGTGTCTTTGCCAAGAAAACCCCAAATGGGGTCATGAAGAATCAGACACGACAGAACAACAATATTCCACTTTTGGATGCCTCTAATTTATACAGAATTGTCCTCCTTTTGAGTTTACTTCCCCCTCTCTTCACTTTCCTACTATGGCTCTTAGTTCTGTTTTCTGGGTTAAAACAGAAAAAAATGTAATATCTCTGCCTCATAACAGTCTTTCAGCTGAAGATAATTCTCATGCCACCACCTGCACCCAAGACTTCTCTTCTCCAGACTAAACAAGCCCATTTCCTTCAACACACCACAGATGGTGTGGTCTCCAAATGCTCTCACCATACTGGCCCCGTCCGTCAATCAACAGTTATGGTGGGATCTGAGCCAAGTTCTGAGGAAAGCCCTTTTGAGGATGGCTCCCATTCTTTCCATGACCTTCCTAAAATGCCAGCCTGAGGGCTGGTCTAGGTGGCACAAGCCTGTAGGCCCTGTTGCTGGGTAGGTTGAGGTTGATGGATTACTTGCGTTCCAGAATTCTGAACTTCATTTGAGCTGTTAATCATGGGTACACCCAGGAGCAGAGGCCCAGAAAACTGCTTAAGGAGAGGCAGGCAGACCCACATCAGAAAGAAAGAGCAAGTTAAAGCTTCTATGCCCAACAGTAGTGGGTAGCTGGGAGTACCTGCTGTACTTCCAGCCTGGGAGGGGTAGGGAGACCCAGTTTCAAATAACTATTTATTTATGAACAAACAAACAAATAAATGGATGCATAAACGAATAATGAATGAATGAATGAATCAGCAAATGAAGAAATACCTAAATCAATCAATCAATCCATAAAATATGGGACTGAGAACTGAACACAATACTCCAGATGTAGCCTGATGAGGACAGCAGACGGCCCCAGCACAATGTAAATTCCTTAAGGACAGGCTTGTTTTTGTCTTTATTATATCTCTGCTCCCTGGTGCTTAATAAATGTTTGCTACTGAATGGAGGTGAAATTATCATCCCTTCCTGTTTAATGGACATTAGGTCCTCTGACTTCAGAGACAGGCCTCCTTTCCATTCATTTTCCACACTTTCCCTGTTTCAGGGATCCAGCCAGGAGAGACTCTCTCCTGTTGACTTCATGGGCCTCACAGACACAGGAATATTGTCTGTCTCACCCAGGCCAGCAATTTATTAAAAACATTGGATGTGAAAAAAATAAAAAAATAAAAACACTGATTGTGGAGGAAGACAGTCTTGGGAAACAGAAGACTCCCAGAACGTGTTTCTCACAGTGTTTTATAGACATTTCCTTACCTGATCCTGAAAAGCTTTCAGGCAAGGATTATTGTTCCCTTTTCTGGATGAAGAAACTGAGCTTCAGAGAAATGAAGGTAACTCAAGCAGAAGGTAAGAGGCAAAACCAGCACCCAGATCCAGGGCCCCCTCTTCTCATTCTTATACTCCTCACTGTTTTTTTGTCAGCCTTAGTCATTTGAAAACAATACCAAGCAGCCCTAGAAATGCCTGTCTGTTGGCAAACATTTCAGGCCCAGAGTAAACAAGACAGGAGCTGCTTGCTTTGAACAAGGCAAAGGGAGCTCTCTGTGAGCTCTGACACACGGTCTCCTTCTTCTTCTTGTTATTAAGGAGCAGATGTGCACCGCCTGTAATTACATTATTGATAAGTCAAATTGCCCAGCATGCTCAACTCACTTGGCGATGTTCATCTGTGTTCCTAGCAAGCTGGGAAGAGGCTCAGGGAATTGTTCTGTGGGAAAGGGCAAAGAGACTGCAAGATGCAGAAGGTTCTGGGGGGACACACATGGCCTGGGGAATGGCTCCAGGTCAGGCTCATGGCCCAGGCCACAGGCTCCTGGCTGAACTAGGCTGATGAGCATAGGAGGGGCAGCTAGAGTTTTTCTCCGGCTTCTTATCATGACTTGGATGCAGGAGGAGTCTAAAGCCAATTGTTAGATTTTCAGTGTGAACATTTACAAGTCAGAAGTCAGCAAGCAGCTACAAATCAGGGCTTGATTTATGGCCCTATTGATTGCCTAGACTTAAGAAGTGATGGAGAAAATGGCAATAATGCAAATCCCATTTAAAAGTATGTTGTGCATACATTTTTCCCCCAAAGAGCCAATTGTTAAACATTTCTAAACATATCCTTCTTTTTTAATTAATTAATTTATTTTTAGTTTTCACCATTCACTTCCATAAGATTTTGAGTTCTAAATTTTCTCCTTCTCCCCAAGACGGCATGCAATCTGATATAGGCTCTACATGTACATTCATATTAAACACCTTTTCACATTAGTCATGATATAAAGAAGAATTAAAACCAGTGGGAGGAACCTTGAGAAAGAAGAAACAAAACAAAACCACAAAATAAAAGGAGAGCAAATGGTATGCTTTGATCTGGATTCAGACTCCAAAGTTCCTTCTCTGAATGTGGATGGCATTTTTCATCATGAGCCTTTTGGAATTGTCATTGATCCTTGCATAGCTGAGAAGAGCCGAGTCTACCAAAGTCAATTATCCCACAATGTGACTGTTACTGTGTACAGTGTTCTCTGGGTTCTGCTCATTTCACTCAGCATCAGTTCATATAAGTCTTTCTGGAATATATACCTCTTTTGAGGACATGTAGTGAGTCTGGTTTCTTTAACCATATGAATAGAGATGGGCCTCTTGGTTCCTAACTCATGCATTCATATTATTATCAACACTATAGGCCCTCACAGCTAATTGACCCTACTTGGGCAACCCCCTGAATAAAACCCATACCCTTAAAATGAGATTGCTAAGAGACCAAGGTCTCATTTTCCTCATCTAGAAAATGGGGAAAGGGGGACTGGATGATATCTGAAATATGTTTTCCCTCTCTCATTTACAAAAATCTGTTCTTTTATGACTCCTGCCTCCCACTTTGTTCCTCTCCCATATGCTCCTGGATTTTTTTTCATGTTTAAATGATTCCCCTGGTTTCTGTTGTGTGGATATGTTTTGTCTCCATAGGATTCTTAATCTGTCTCTAGATCTCTGATTCCACAAATAAATATTTGTTGGATTTAATTGAAAGGACTATCTCAGTGAGAGAAATGATTATTAAATAATTCATTGTTACGATGAGTGGGGAGACACCTCATTTATCCCCCTCTGAAACCTTGTTCTCTACCAGGCCAAGCCAGCAACTGAAAGACATTGCAGATAATGACATTTTATTAACTTTGTCTTCAATCTTGCTCAGCCCCCATCTAGGTGGGGAAGCCCAGTCTCTGCTATTCAGGTTGGGGGGGAGGGGATAAATTATTTGATTAGATTGCCCAAGGCTGGGAGGGAGGGGGTGGTCTGGGAGTAAATGACTGGATCAAAGTCCATTGCCCAGCCCCTCATTAGAATAATTCCATCTCTCATCATATTATTCATTCTCTCTCCTTACTTGTTAACCAATCAGAGTTGTTTGCTACCCTCAGGAACACCCACTCTTCCAAGGGCATATAATTTTTGAGTGGGTTCTATGAGGGGTCTTTGGCATTTGTCACTGACCCCTTTTATTGATTAATTTATTAAATTTATTAATTAATTTTATTGATTAATAAAGTGATTACCCAGAAATTATGTCCTAAACTTTTTAAATGTCACACTTCAGTCTTGGGTTCCAGTTCCCTGCTCAGTCAGCAGGAGTTTAGTTATCCAGAAGGTGAGGAGGGGTATGCACAAGCCCAAGTGATGAGAGGGGACAGAGAGAGGGGAGATGCCATGCAAAAGATTAAGAAATTAGTTTGAACTGAAGGTTCAAAGACACAAGAATACTGTGTGATAGCTGGAGTCTCCTTACTAATGGGTCAATAAGCATTTGTGAAACTCCTACTGCGTACCAGGAACTGTGCTAAGCACTGGAAATATAAAGAAGGGTAAAAGATAGTTCCTGTTCTCAAGGAGTTCATAATCTTATCGGGGAGAAGGGGAAGGAATCAAATATTTATTAAGTGCCTACTATGTGCCAAGCACTGAGCTAAGTGCTTTACAAATATGTCATTTGATCTTCACAACAACCCTGAAAGGTAGGTACTGTAGCCAGGCAGGCAGAGATTAAGTGACTTAACCAAGGTCACATAGCTAGTGTCTAAAGTCAAATTTGAATTCAGGTCTTCTTGACTCCAGGTCCCCAGCTCCATCAACTGTGGCACCTAACTGCCTCTAATACAAAAATAACTATGTCCCAATAAGCTACATACAGAATAAATTGGAAATTATTGGTAGAGGGAAAGCACTATGAGTTATACCCAACCGGTATCATTAAGTCCTTGTCAGTCACTGTTCAAACAACAGAAAAGCAATGGTCTTCAGGGACTTCCATAATTACAAAATCCTAAGTGCCTCAAGGGTCAGTAAAGTCTCAGATCCAGCTTTCCCTGAGTCTTCACCTAATGACCAACCTTCCAGGATGTCAGGAATTGAACATCAGTTGGGAATTGTTATATTGTCTACACTCCTTTGCTCAGCTGCAAGAGGGCAGTTAGGGGACTAGAAAAAATAAATATTCTTTCCTAAGACTCCTGGCTTTGGAGTAGTAAGTGTGCTACCTAGCAACATCGTAAATGATATGGATTGACCCAATTAGAATTACCTCAGAGGGGGCAGAGCCAAGATGGCGGC
>JAQQSU010017863.1:0-10606 GCA_028627135.1 Pseudochirops cupreus | reverse complement strand
TTTCTCCTCATTGTGAAAAACAACAACAACAAAAAACCAAGCTTAAGCAAGATGTTCAAGTTTTAAGAGCCATTTTTCTTTTTTTTTTTGCATGTGCTACGTACAGAGAGAGCCCCCCACAACCCTGTATGAGAGATCAACCAACAGGAAGCCAAGCTATCCCTTTGAAAAAGGTAAATTGTTATTGTCCCTCATTGGGTGCCTACAGAGACAAGGGCCCCCAAAACAAACTGCTCCAGGGGTTACAGATCAAATGAAAGAATCTTTGTAAAGCATTTACAAAGCTTAAAGCCCCATACAAATGTTAGTTGTTATTATCAGTATTATTAGAGTTGGAGAGGCAGGCTAGATGCCTTACAATTATCCACAGCTACCCCAAACAAACAGATCAGCTAAGATAACATGTGCAAAGTACTTTGTAAACTATAAAGCCCCCAGCACTGTGAGCTGTTATTGTTCCAGCCTTTCCTGACAGGGCTTCCTAGAGGAAGGTGGGAGTTGAACTGGGTTTGAAGATGGGGTGAGGCCTTCAAGGAAAGAGCAGAGAAGATGAGTGAAAGTAATGCAGGTGATGGGAACAGAGTGAGCAAAGATGAGGAGAGGCTGTGGATGGTACATTCAGGGGAGGGTGAGGTCTACATAATTATAAACAGCCCCCCTCTCAAGCAAAAGCAAATGCCCTATGGCACTGCAGCAGCTGGATTAGATTCTCATTAGGGCCTCAGGGCTAAATCGTAGAAGGCTCAAAGTTCATAGTCTGGTTGTCTTGAGTGATGGGCTTCAAGTCAGAATACTAAGTTTGTATTGTAATGGACAGATTGTACTGTAATGTGCTTCCTAAATGCAGCATCCAGAACTTAATAGAACATTTTGGCTGTGCTCTGCTTAGAGTGATAGCTCAGCACAGCAAAGCTACCCCAGACCTTGTTCTATTTCAAAATGGGGCTCCCTTGATTATTCCACTCTAGTGAAAGGTGATTCATTAACCTTAGGGAAGAAAATTTCTCTATCAGAACTGAGTTTGAACAGGTCCTGTGCACCACCTTGAATCAATTAGACTTGATTGAGAGACTTGATCACACCCTGAGGCCCTTGGATTAAAAAGAGGAGCTATATTGCAGATCTAAATAGAAATTCTGAGGAATGGAGTCCTTCAGAGGTTAGCCAGAAAGAACTGGAAGCCTAGGGGCAACTAACAAAAAAAGAACGGGAAGGTAGGACTGAGCAGCTGCAAAGAAGGGAGATACCGAGGAACCGCCACAGAGTACAAGAGGCAAGGTGTACCCCTCTACTCCAAGTTAAGGGAAGTTTCAGGACAAAGATCTGCTTTCTTCCCTCAGTTTCCCCTAATGGTTCCTGTCTATCCATAAACACTGCACCATAATATAACCTGTTGCTTCTTTACCCAAATGGTCCTGGCTACCTGAACTTTGCCCCAACTACATAGAGGTCAGATGTTACCAGAAATAGATGTAAATGTAAATGTAAATTAAGGCAGAGAACCAAATCAGCCAAAATGTTAAGAATTTTCCTAAGTGAAGGGCTAGTTGTAATTGTACTGCTTGCTTCTTGCCTAAAATAAATGTTTGTAAGTCACCCAGAAGGGAATCACGTGGACCTTAAAGGCCATCATATCGGCTAGGCTTAAAATAAGATTAAGGGGCACTAGAGATCTACAGGGGCTAAAAGACAAAGACATTGAAAAGTAAAGGCCATACAGTTAGACTAGAACAAGTGTGTTGGGGTATAGTATACCCTCAAGAGTAGCCTAGTAGGAAATGAAGAGACGGTTGGCATGAGACTCCCCTCCTTAAATGGAGGTTCCAGGAGGAGCCCTCTCCCCTTCAATTAGAGGGTACTGATGAGATGTGAGATCTAGGGCTGATGTGATCTTGCTGGAGGAAGAGGCTACTGGGGCATGGTGGAGAAATCCAGAAGAGTGCTGCAAGGTAGAAAAAGGTATTTCCCTTTTTATGTTTCTCTTCACTCCTGTGTTTGAACTTCAGAGTTTCTCCACAGCTCTGGTCTGTTCATCACAAATGTTTCGAAGTCCTCTATTTCATTAAAGATCCATTTTTTTCCCCTGTAGCATTATACTCAGTTTTGTTGCTTGTTATTCTTGGCTATAAGCCCATATCCTTTGCCTTCTGGAATGTGGTATTCCAAGTCTCTGCTCCTTTATAGTGGTGGCTACAAAATCCTAGAGACTGATTTGTATCCTGAAATGATTGAATGACTAAGTAAGGAAGCAAACCTCCTTAGGGATACCAGATGATTGTTCTTTTGTTCTTTGTTCTAAATACTGTGACCACTTTGGTCAAAACTATGTGGCATTTTAATGATAAGCTGTTGTGAACACTATGTTGTGATTTTCTGTGGTAAGATGTAATGTTGTGAATATTATATTGTGATTTGTTCTGAATGTTTGCCTTGATTTGTTATGAATAAATGGAGTGTTCACTATGCTGTGTAATCTGAATCTTAAAAGCTATTCACAGTAGCATTCTTTTGGGAAGCTGCTCATGCATGGCATTACAAATATGTAGGCTTTGGGGAGTTGTTTTTGGTCATGGAGTTCAGATAGTCCTATGTGTAAACATATTTTTATCTGACCTGAAGAAGCAGGTTTTTAAAGAGCCATTTCATCAGGCTCACTGTTCAGTACCTCTGTACATTTCCACATTTCCAGTTTTGCTTTCCTCCCAAATTGAACATAAATGCATTCTCAACAGGCCTGCAAATCCCAATGCAGCACAAAGAATTGAAGGAAGGCTCTTTTTGCAGTCTTAGAATCAATGAGTTTCTCTTAGTCATTTATCTTGGTTGAAAGAGAACCAGCTTCCTTCACATCACTCCTCAGTTGCCTCATGGAGAACTGGAGGCTGTGAGCCCTGGGTTCTGGAAGGTTGAGACAATGGAGGGAAGCTGAGGTGACCAATCCTCCCAAACTGGAAAGACTTTCATTATGGACCCCTGGTCTGGCATCCAGGGGCCAGCTGGACTGAATTTGGCGAGGCTCATTGCTAGGTAGTTGTCTGTCAGGTGATGAATTCTTTGGGTCAGGGCAATTCATAAAGATGGTCTACCCAGGTGGGAAACAAATGGCAATCTGTGTGAGAACAGGGAATGCCATCACCAAGGAAATCAGAGCTCCCTAAAATACTGAGAGAAATAAAAGTTACCAGTTCGTCTTTACTCTGAACTTGCTTTCTACTTTGAATTAACTCAAAAAGGGGGCAGCATAGGGGCACTGGACTTGGAGTTAGGAGGAACAAGGTTCAGATCTATTCTCACACGTTCCTAATTTGGGGCCCTTATGCAAGTCACTCTTTGTGCCTCAATTCCTCGTGGGAAAAATGGAGGTGGAAGTGGATTCAGTGGCCTCTGAGGCTTCATTTAAAATCGACTAGAGGTTCTTAACCAGGTATTTGTGAGCTTGTTTTTTTAAATATTTTGATAATTGAATTTCCACATAATTGGTTTCTTATATATTTTATGTTAAACACTCTGAGAAGGTGGCCACAGGCTTCACCAGTCTGCCCAAGGGACCCAGGAAACAAAAACGGGATAAGAGCCCTTGAAATAGATCCTTCTAATAGAATTCTGTTTGTTTATTGTACTTCAGCAGGAGTATTGTAAGTATGGAAAGAATGTTGTATCCATCATCCCTGTATGGGTACATACATGTTCTTTGTAAAGGCTTACATTATCACCACCATTATCCTGAACTATTTATTCAGCCTCTGTCTACCTGCAAAGTTTTGTGAGCTAATGTCCTAAGCAAATTGACAAAAGCCACTTCCTACCCTCTGGGAACTTATAATGTAAGCTAGACAATATTTTAGTGAGTAGACAGAAGGGAAATACGTGGACAACTACCCAAACTTTGAGCAAGTGGATGAATTAAATTAATGATTAACACATTTACATTGCCTCCCAGGAGAAGAATAAATACCCAATTTAGGAGTTGCTTAAATTTTCAAATGGCCTGGGACCAAGAGGTATTCATTCTCTAGACAGTCTCTCTCTTTCTCTCTCCCTGTCCCTCTCCCTCTCCCTCTCCTTCTTCTTCTCCCCCCCCACCTCTCTCTCTCTCTCTCTTTCTCTCTCTTTCTCACTCTCTCTCTCTCTGAATTTTACAAGGAAATAATGTTTTGGGTTTTTTTCAGGGCAACCATGCCATGGAGCCTTCTTTGCTCAAGTTCTCGAAAATACGTAAGTATAGAACAAATTTAGTGTGACTTTTGTGACAGTTAAAATCTGAAAACAAAGTTTGAGCCTCTGAATGGATTGATCTATTAAGGAATGCATGCCAGTTGCATGAAAGATTGGGACCAGGGCTCCTCAGCTTGGCACTGGACCCCAAATGCAGGGAAAGACATATTTTTTTATGCATTCTGATTTCTAATCGGAGGGAAAAATAGGAGCTTTCTGAATTAGGAGGGGGATGAGTGAGTTTCAAGAGTTGGGACAGGGGAGAATAAGCACGTAGATTTTTCCAGATGTAAAACAGGATGTCCCTCAATTCCATGGTTAGCAAGCAGGTAGAATTTATAGGAAAATGAAATTAAAATCTCAGAATGAAGTCAGTTTTATCAGATGAAGTCACTTTGTTTTATACAATTCCCACAATTCTCTCAATTCCCCCCTTTGATTCTTTGGAGAAGAGGCTAGTCTATCCCCCCCCAGAGATTTCTTATCTGTTAAGCCAAATTTATAATATTTTTAATGTGCTCATGCTCACCATCAACATTATGTACCAAGAAAAGACCACTGGGAAGCATCTTCTTATGTAGTTTAGTACAACAGCTAAGATGGAATTTAAGAAAATAATGATGATTTACAAATCTTGTTAAATAGACTATATAGGTAAGCTACATCAGGCTACAGATCAAACTACTTAGAGGGTTCACAGTGGACTAATTTTGAGAGGGGAGATTTACATGTCACCAAGGTAATCAGGGAAAGGTAGCAAACATAAACACAATGAAACAAAAAAAGCCAAAACAATGCAATGCTGATCATCAGTTTTAAATAACATCAAGTATCCTTTTAACCTAGTAACCCACTCTCAGTGTCCGTTTAATCGTCACACGTTGTCTTGAGTCCTAGATGCCTGATGTCCTCTGGGCCTTGGAAAGACCTTATCTCGGGCATTTGGGAATAGGCCTCATTCTCAGGACAGCCCCTGAAGGGGCTTCACTTCTCCAGTTTCAAGTCATTTGCAGAAATTCCTAAATAATTCTGCTCAAATCTGCCAATAACAAGACTTAATACAATTTCGTCCACCTCCTAAATTTGGCCTTCCAATAACTAGTTCCCGTGGTGAAAAGCAGTTCAAACCTTATGGAGCTGATCCTATTAACAGAGCTATAAGAACATCAAATTAAGAACCCGTAATTCACCTGACACTTTAGAGAATTTCAGTTTTTATATACCACTTGCTGTTTTTATCCTTACCTAAACCCTCTGCTTGATATAAGAATTTAAAAAAAATCATGAGAGTTAGAACCTTCTGTCTTTTAAAATGAACCCTTCTGTATTTTAAAATTATTATACAAATACTTTTTTTCTATTTTTTATCATGCTTTAATGAAACAATAGATGATGTGACATTCCTACAAAATTCATTCCATTGATAAAGATGAAAATTTTCACCAATTGAATTTTTCAAAAGACTAGAATTGAAGTTGCTGTTACATTTCAGGATGCTTCCTTCACTGAGTCCTATTATACTTTTATAATGTTATATTTTAGGAATTCCCTTAATTGATACCTATATAGCCAAGGTTGTATAAAGAACTAGAATACCTCCATAAGCCTATTCCACCTTTAAAAGACAAGTCAGAATTTCAGGAAAGTTAGCAAAGATAAAAAGACTCGCCTTTCATCTATAACCTGTACATATTCTAGGGATTTTATCTCAACTCCTCCTATCACTGATAAACTGAGTCCCTCTGAGCAGGGCTGGCCAAGGACAGATACTTTAAAATGGGAAAACAATTTCACTTTCTTTACAATTATCAATATAACTTTATATGCAAAATCCTTAGTCCAATTTTGAGAACTTATTGCTAAAACATAATCAAAGCCTGGATTTCCCATTGGAAACATTTGGAAGTCAATCATATTCATAGGTATATATTTCTTAGGGATAACAGTCTATTCTTGTTGCTTCCTCAAATTTTACTATTCCATTTAATTAGAAAACTTTTATATTACATCTTTGTTTTAATACTTTAATTTGTTTTAATACTGTAATCAAATTATAGCCCCAACAGTTTTTACCTCAAATAGCAAAATTATACTGATTTAATCACAGGTTAGGACTTGAATATTAGTTTTCTCATGTTTCCCTAACAGTTACACAACATTATTTATAAATTATCCATTACTTATAAATTATTCATTATTTATAAATTAAAACTAACTACATTCTGGAGTTTCATACATACAGCAAATACCTGATGCCTTCAATACATATTAATGTATTGAAGTCACATCTTTAAACCACACTATATATTTTCATAATTTTTATAAGTGATAGCCAACAATTTTCAGATGAAAACTCACTTTATCATCCGTTAATTCTCCACTTTGACAAGGAGTGGGAGAGGGGATCCTATTTTCTCAGTTATAGGTTCTCAGCCTTTAGTAATTTAGATTTTGCAACATTTAGTCAGTACAGCTGATAAGGCCTTATGGTTCTGCCTGAATCCAAAGTCTCAAGGGACTTCACAGATAATATCTTAAAGAGTATTTGCATCTTTTTTCTAGTCAATTATGATTATAATGATCTGTTTTAAAACAAAATATGTGTCATTAAACATTTAACAGTTTTCAAATATCTATTTTTATTACATCATATTAACAGCTCAGTTTGTAATCTAAGGGCATCCAGATGAAAAGAGGAATTACTTGTCTAACAGCATTTCTGATACAATGGTTTCACACAACATTTCTGATACAATGTCATATATTTAAAACATGAAACAAAACTTTTTACCAATCAGATGACATCAATTCAGCCAAATGCATTTCCAGATTATCTGACACAGAAAATCGTTAACCTTATTACCTTTGGCATTTTGTATTAATCACATCCAGAACCTGGTATAGAGTTATCAAGTATGGAACAAGTTACATCCAATGAAATAACACTAGTCAACTTTCTGTAGTACTTACCATATGCCAGGCACTGTGTTGAGCGCTTCACAATCATTAGATCATTTGGTCCTTACAACAACCCTGGGAGGTGGGTTCCATCATTATTTTCCTCCTTATAGATCAGGAAACTAAGGTAAACAGAGATAAGATAACTTTCTTAAGATCACACAGCTAATAAATTTCTGGAAAGGAGTGTAACTCAAGTTTCCTTGCATTTTTCCAGCAATTTTTTTTGCATTTGATGCCATAATTAATATGAGATCACATTTCACTACACCATAATTTAGTTACAGGACAGATTTCAACCAAATCAAATCTGGATTTACAACCACAATATCAAAATCTGAGTTTTCCAGAGCTATTAGTCACTTGTGCTTTAAAATTTAGAGCTCAGAGTTAACAGCTCATTTACAAAGGTTCATGATAGAACTTTGACCTTTTCATAAACTTTTTATTTATTTTCTTTCAGAAATCACCCAAAGAACCAAACCAATTCCTTTCATGTTCATAACGTGGCCTTATCCTCCCTCCCCCTGAGGCTTTTCAGTTTTAATGCTGAGCAAAAGATAAGGAGAGATTCCAAGTGGCAGCCTTGCATTCTCATCCCCTTACTTTGGAGCTCACGAGATTCTAAAGACTAGAGAATATGCCCCCAAAATGGTCTTTCACAAGTAGAGTATTGTATTTCCTAACCATATCCCAAACTATTTAAATAAATAATCTTTATTTTATAGAATTTCTCCTTTGCAATTCAGCGCAGAATTTTTCACAATCCCAATTAATTGCAATACTGTTACCCTTTTGGGTTCCTAAGAGCTTTCTCATTTTCTTTGGGGATTTTGCTTCTAGTTTGCCTAAACAATTCTGTTATATAAAGCTTTGAAAGTTCTACCTCAGCCTTCCCAAAAGATATTTCCAGTTCCTGGTCACCTCTCCTATATCCCATCACTGTGAATATCTATCCAGGGTCTAGGCCCAGGTAATGGTGGGGGGGTGGAGTAAGGGGTTGCTCCATACAGATTCCTTTTTGGTTTAAATCACCCTTTACATTCCTTAGTTAAAATTTACTCATTTTTAAGTTGCTCCCTGATTTAAACAAGATTTTCTCTTTTCATGGTCAAGAAAAGGTTCATAAGACATGGCTATTAAGTTTTAGATAAATTTAAGATGCAAACTTCATACCTAATTTTTTTCTTCCCTCTGGGATTACTTTCAAACTAGCTACCTTCATTACAGTAAAACAATGGATTTATCGCCATCAGAGAAAAAGTAGTCTAAGTACCATTTACCCCTAAAACTTTTACATAATTTAATTCTTATTTTTCCTTAAAACAAATTCCATAGCATGGGACCCCAAAACTCATTAAGATATGTTTGGCTTCTGCTAAGTGACTTATCAGATAGCATAAAGAGAAGAGAATGAGTTCCTGGAATTACCCTAAGTCGTCCCAGGAGTTCTCCCCCTGCAATCTTAAAATGATTAATCAGTATTGACCTTCAAATTCCTTAATGATTAATCTCTAATCTCCAAACCTCCAGAATCTACTAAGATGTTTTTAGCAGTTACTCTAATTTGCAGTCTTAATTCATATATAGTGCCACAAATTCCTACAAACTAGGAAAAAGTTCTCCTTACTTTATCTCTGTAACTCCATGCTGACCAGGGCTGAAATAAGATAGAAAGTATATTGAAGGTCTTTTTTTCTTAGTAATCTAGTCTTTGGCTGAAAGTCTAAAGTGGGAGTTAGTCCTGCTTACTGGCATCAGATTACAGAAGTTTGGAAAAACTCCTTCAAGTATGAAACTTCATTAATCTTCTCCAGTAATACTAAACTCTTTGGGTGCAACTTTTCAGAAGTTTTTCTGACTGGCTGCATTTTCCCCTAAAAAATGTTTTCAAGCTAACAGAATCTACAAACACTAAACATGACACAATTCAAAGATTTTTTCTGAGCATTTTACAAAGACAAAATGATAAGACAGAATAGGTTAATGTGCACAGTTTTCCAAAACTTGAAGTAATTAAAGGTCTCTTTTTCAGGTAAATATTGGGACCCACTTGGATTTTACATATTTTAGCATAATTTGAGATCTCATTGTCCCCTTAAACAGAGTATGTCTTCCCCAGCAGTGTGGGGGTAAACCTTACCTTAGCTCAAAAGGATTTGAAATCAAGGGGGTAGTCTTACCTCTAGGACAGTCTTCTGTAAACCTAAGATGCAATCCTGGGAGTTGGAGTCCTTTCTCAGTCTGGCTGGTTTCAAAAACTGTCATGGTGAAATCTGAAATAACTTAGAAAACAAAAGTTCAAGCTTCAGAGCATATCAGTTTATTAAGCAATGCATACTGTTAACCTGAAAGTTTGGATAAAGGAGACAAACAGGCTAGGTGACTTGCAAATTCATATTGTTTATTCCCTTAAAGCTAGACAAAGCTAGCCAACTGGTATGTATAAGGAGCCAAAACCTAAGTAAGTTCTAAACTGCCTGAACAAAAGAATGAGAAAGCTTAAATACATTTTAGAACCATCCCAATTCAGGGTGGCTGTGTCACTCAAATTTATGATCTCCATAAGTGTTTAATCAATGTATGAGAAAGGAATTTTCTTAATTGAATAGATGGCAAATACAATAAAATAAGTAAGTTGACAAAGTGTCAATTGAAATTGTGACTCAGGATATCTGTTTTCTTTACCATTAACATGCCATAACATAGTATATGTCCAGAAAATATTAAGATGATAAGAAAAAGTCCCATTACTCAGATTAGTGCCTCAGGTTACAGGTCTCATCCTTAAGGACCATAAAGTCAGCCCCATCTGGCTTTGTTGACATGGGAAGAGGTTTTCTCTGAGTTTACTCAGAGAACAAAGAAACCATTAGGTTTAGGTTCTTCTTCTGGTTGATTAGTTCAGGCTCTGGCCCTTATTGAGGTTATTAAGTTGATATTAAATGATCATTAATGGCAATGACATAACGAATTGGATCCAGGCCTCCTCAGCTTTGGACTGATCCCTGAATGCAGGAGTAGACAGATTTTTATGCATTAAAAGAAAATAATTAACTGCAATTAACAGGATACAAGAAATCTGATTTCTGATTGTAGGAAAGATTAGGAGCTTTTGAGTTGGGAGTGGGATGAGTGAGTGAGTTTCAAAAGTTAGGACAGGGGAGAGCAAGCATGTAGACTTTTCCAGATATGAAACGGGATATCATCACTCAATTCCCATGATTAGTAAGTAGGTGGAATTTACAGGAAAATGAAATTTAAATCTCAGAATGGAATCAGTTTTATTAGATGAAGTCATTCTGGCTCACACAGTTCCCACAGTCTCACTTCAACAATAGTAATCCTCTTTCTGTTTGGTAAAATTCACATCCTTTGTATGCATTCTCTCAGAGCAGGTCCCTGGCAGAATGGTGGAGAAGATGAATTTTAT